>JAOBAT010066328.1:0-12897 GCA_026413305.1 Hydrozoanthus tunicans
TACATAAATATGTAACATGTCAGTTTTGGTTGTCAAGAAGATGTAATTTGAATTGACTTTTGAAGCGATTAAACGGTCACTGTTTGTTATTTTGACAATACGTGACGCAGCTTGTAGGTGTTATAGAAGAGCGCTCATCAAGCTGAAGTGCTCACTTAAACATTTCTAGATCAGTTTCTGCGTCTGTACTGCTTTCGAAACAGAACGTATTTCATAAAAAACGCATTAACTAAGAAACGTATGAGTTAAAAAAAACGTAGACAAAAATAACTTGCGTTTGTACTCCTAGCTCTCGAACCTTAACGTAATTCATAAGAAACAGACAATAAATTTGAAAAGTATGAATAAGAGAAAATTGAATGAATAGTTTAGTTTCTTGTTGAAATGAAGTTTTGCGTCAATTTTGCAGTATTTTTACTAAATATCTTGTTTTGGTTCTAGTTTTCCTTCCACAGCCTTGACGCAGCTAGCTGGAATTTATAACAAAAGAACTGATTAAAACATGTTTATTTTGGTATATGCAGACAATTTCTTCTTTGTCTTGGAACTTGTTTTCATCAATTTTTATTTTTGCTTTCATTTTCATAGTTACACATGCAACGTAAATTGAAAATGTTATTGGACGTTGCGATAGCTATAATTGTAAAATAGAACAAAAAAGGATCCAAAATGCCTTTCGCTTTTTGTCTTTACTTGGATGTGGTATTCGTCTTAATGAGCAGCTCTTAATAAGAAAAACAAATTTGAAAATTTTGAAAAGGTTTCGGTTATGGGGATTGATTCGAAAGTTTTCGCTTTTAAGACACAAAAAGATCAATATGTTCTAAGTTCGTTAACAAATTAAGAGAAAAAGTAAGAAAAACAAGAAAAAAAATGTGGAAAAGAAGAATTTTGCAATACAAGACAATCCTGCCTTCTTGGCAGCCAGGCAACATAAAAATGAACAACCTACGATTATTATAAAGAAGCAACAAGCTAGTTTATAGGTTGATGACGTTATCTCACTTTTCGTTTTACTTTACTGGTTTTTTTTACTGAAGATCTTTGGGAAACCTACTCAAATCTATTTTCAAAAGAATTTCAATATGAAAGTTTGACAATTTGACAGCTGTCACATATTTAAGCAGTTTAACGACTTATTCCGTTCTAAAAAGAAATTATAATGAAATGCCTTATAACTTTGCATGCTTCCTGGGAGTCATTACAAATCAACAAATGCTCATACTATCTCCATTTGCTTTGGAAAGGAAATTTACTTTAAAAAGTACCGCATCTGCGACGTGAGGAAAGGCTCACTTGATCCTCAGCTGATTAAAACGTCTTTGTAATTCCTTAACGTTCTTCCCCCCCTCCCTAATAATTGTACGCGTATAATCTTGTATGTACGCGTCTCCCTTACCGATCCAATTTAACAGCCTTTAAAACATATGTAGAAAATTTTCGCGGCCTTGATCGAGTTTGCATCTAAATCTCCATAAACGCACGAATATGGAGTTTAAGACAACGCAAACGACGACGGCAGAAAACAACAGCGAACACAACAGCCGCACGTTGGAATGCACCGTGTCCACGTGAAAAGCTTAGTTTTGAAGTTTTTTTTTGCAACTACGAGGACGATCTATTGAAAATTCTGTTAATCTTCTTTTGTCTTTAAAATATTACTTAAATCCTTTTTATTCACAAAGCTTAATTAAGACTAAAGAGAAAGCAAACTAGCCATACGCGATGGAAAAAAAGTAAACAAGAAGTGTGTTTTTTGTAAGCTGTCGTCATCGATGTTGCCGTCCTTGAGTTTTAAACCTCTAATGACGTCAGCAAATGTCTGCGTAGGCCGCTCGTGGAGTAGTGACTAGATTCCATTCCTTTCCGAGAAGAGCCTGGGAGTTACTTCCGACTGGCTTCTAACAAATTTCCGTTGAGCCGGAGACTGCCGGTTTTTGACTTCACAATTTACCCAAAATGAATTACATGCCCCTATTCGATTAAGCCTAATATGTGAGTAAAATTCTTAAAATAAATCCAGATTTTATTTCACGCAAAACTAAGCCAGTTATAGAGAATTATATGAGGTAAACCTGGAGTTGAGGTGAATAACCATCAATTCAGTAAAATCTAAGCGTAAACCTATTAACAATCACCTTTGACATTGAAATGTTTTGAGGTATTTGTTTTTGAAATTAGTTTCAGTGAAATATGTGTTAGATTCAAGTGAAATGATCCATAAAATGATTTACAATCAAAACGAATTCCGAAGTGTAAGAACTTAAACATTAACGGGGTCGAGATGAATTGATAGTGCCTTTCAAGCAAAATAAAATAAAGATTGTTAATAATATTAAACCGTACGATCGATTCTCTGGCGGAAAACAAGCTGGAGGCGAGCAGATGTAAAACGTGAGACAACTAAGAAGTAGCCCCCAGGCTTCACGCAAAAAGGGCAAGTCTAGTCACCACCGCTCGCGGAACTGTAGACTTTGCTGAAAAAGGGTTTCAAATTTTGGCGTAGAATGTAACTTTCCGACTTTTCAAATAGTTTACACTGCAGTTTAACCGTAGAAAATTCCTGGTGTTGGAGAAAGTCGATTAAATGAAGGAAATAGTGAATGAAAGCAACACAACCAACAGTTTGTTTTATCCTGTTCTTGTTTGTTTGGAACTTGTGTACAACGCTTGTGGAAGTGGAGATTATTGCAAAAGCTTTCTTTTAGCCTTCATCTTTGATGAGCACATGATAAAAACTTACCAGGTTTTCAATAAAAAATGTAGTTTACATGTTTTAATCGGAGATTTTGAAGGGGTTATAGAAAATCGCTTAACGAAAACGTTTCCAAATACCTTAAAATAAAGCTCACGCTTTTCAAGTTTTAGTAACGTTGAAGATGTATGGCGCACGAAATATATAGAGTAAAATGTTATCTTATGATCTTTATAAATAGAAGGATTCAAAGGCTACTAAGAGTGAGTTATTAAAAGGGCGTCAAGCTTTGCAAAGAAAATTCCCATTCTGATCTACATTCGTTTAAAGCTAATACATGACACAAGGCCACAGAGGCAGTGTAACTTGAATATAACGGCGTTTTTCAGTTTCAAGGGTCCGGGCCCGAATTTAGTTTTCGTAATGTTGTTTGGGAGGCCCATCAGAACAGGGTACATGACAAAAAGGTAACTTTTTGTTAATTGCTGTATGATAGCCATTCTGGTTATTTTATCATATTTGTATACGTTAGCGAACATCTGTTCTCTGATTTCAGCAGCTTTTAAAAACGCTCAATAATCGCTCATCGTAACACGTATAGTCATTCGACGAACGCCCAAACCAAACTAAAGTACAGAAATTCAGTTCCGAACGAGAAACTAAAAGACTTAACGGCAAAGACAAAGCTCGCAGTCTATTCATCGTACTCACAACTGTCATGATCAACCGCTTCAACGGACAAACGTTGGCTTTCAAGTTCTAGAACAAGGCTATCGTATCCTTTACCAAGTCATTTAGTGTATCCAGTTACAAAAAATTGTTTGTGTTGAGTCGATGGTTAAAAGAGCTGTTTGATAATTTTCTGTCATCCCAAGGCCTGTGAGAGTCTGAACGTTCAACCGAACTGGTCCGGCATCCACAATGACTATACTTGCAACCGTACGCGTGCAACTTGTGAATGTATCGTGAATCTGTTTTCTTTGCTTTCTTGTTTGATTTGGTGCCCTTGAGGTTGAGTGTGGTTAACCGCCCTTATGCTTACTCAGAGCGTAACGTGCAATTTGCGTACTTTACAAACAGTACACGCAAACTGAGCAACTCCTTCAAGAGCTTGTGTGGGAACAAACATCTTAAAAAACACATTATGACTATTAAAAGTAGCCGTGCTTATTATGCAGTTATATTTAGACAAGTCTATGTCGTTCTAATGACTACTTATAATTTTTCTTTTAAATGAGTAAGCTTTCTTTACCAGTGAGAAATGCCAATTTAAGGTGGCGACAAAATATAACATGATGTGTATCCGATTTCCAGTAAACAAACTGAAAAGGAGATGGTAACGGGACTACAAGAAATGAGAACATTTATACAATAGTACGTTTAGGGAACATTTCAATTTATTTCTCAGGATGATGCTTTGTCCGTGACACTCCGTCACAGCTTCGCCTGAATATACACTAGAGTGACAATCTCAGTTAATTATACATAATGACAGATTGACTTAGAATAAATGATACTCATCGGGTCGTAGTATATATATACTTGCGGTGGCGGCTTGGTGACGTTATCATTCAAATATGCTTATGTTACCAAACGTAAAATGCATGGTAGTCAGGACATGTTTTTAACAAAAATCTAAATTGTTTAAGCTAAAAGAAAATAAACTATTTTTCAAAACAAGTGGGAGTATTTTAATTAAATTTAAACTTTAGCAGTAATTTAACATAATCCAAATTGTTTTTTTTCTTTACTTCAGTATCGACTAACAAAATTGGTTTTCAGGAAATGGGAAACAAAGAAAAATAGTGCTCACTTATACTTGTGGTAGCGACTGGGCGACGTTATCATAAATATTGTACGTAACACAAACGTAGAATAGAAATTATGCGTTTTCTTAATAAAAGTTAAATCACTCATTACAAATCTCTCTGATAATGTTCTTCGGTAAACAAAGAAAATACTAAAAGAGCCGAATGATCTTGCCTGAACCTTTGTATTTGTTTCAGCAGAAATGGGAGTGATTTAAATTATGTTCCAACGTTGAACAGTTGTGGACACAATTCATATTGTTTTGTTTTCTTTATCTACTTACAAAATCCATGAAATTAATAGGAAATTAAAGAAAAGAACTGAATAAAAACCAGTGTTAGCTTGCAGGGGCACCGATTTGTTGGTTACAGTGCCCATGCCTTCATTTGCAGAGATGAACTAATAATTTTTCTCGATTAAAAATCGATGTTGCCTAAACATTTAGTTAAAATAATAACTGATTTGAACTAAAATAGAGAAAACTTTAGTTATATAGTAAACACTAATTCATTGACGAAAGGAAAAAGAACGATTGGAATTGCAGTAAATAAACCTTATTATTTGCTTTGCATCGATTCGTTAATAGTATGACGCTTTCAAACACTGTTTTAATTCAAACGAAGCATAGACACAACGTTTGTAAAATTAATGCTTTCGAGATATTTGTGACCAACATTTACCGTTATTTGGGAACTGCTGCTTGCCGGAAGAACATTTTTATAGGGCGGTTTTAGAAAATAAGCATTCATTTTATCATACAATTCTCCTTTAAGTGTCTACTTCGCTCATCCTATTCCGTGTATGATATAGGTGAAAAGAGGTGCAGGGTTGCAACCTCTACTGTTCAAACCGCAGCTAATACTAAAAGAACTCGTAATTATATGTGGAAAATAAATCCTTTGAAATCAGGCACATCGAGAAAGCTAGCCTGTTTGTGCACATGTACAACCTGTTGGAAAGAAACAAAACTCATACATTTCTATTTTTGGTCAAATTCTTTAGACCAGTTGTTGCGCCGAAACCAATTATGGAAATACACCTAGTTTGGGTATCCTGCTGATGAACAGTAACTGATTGTGTTTCTTTTTCAGCAACATACACAGTTTGTCTGTAGAAACTTAAATATACAGATATAGAGGTTATTTTATTCAATTACTATGCATTCTCTTCCAAGTTCTCTCATTTTCTGTTAAAAACTCCATGTCACTTTGTGAAGTACAGTAGGTTAAAATACTTAATTACACGCTTTCGTTTGATATTCAAAATATTGGTCAACGAACAGAAATAAAGATATCATTGAGTATCTCACAGCAGCATGTTGATACTTGAGCTGGCTTTGTATTTCTATTACTTGTCTGTCTTTAACTGAGACTCTGCTGAGAAAAATCTTGTTTTACAAATCGCGGTGTTTCTAAGCAAAGTTTTCTGCGTTCTATTAAACAAAGCTTAGTGTTTTTTGGGTAATTAAAGAACAATAATTGTTAAAATACAGCGATCAATAAAGTTGCCGCATGGCTCAAGCATTTTTTAAATACAAAAGTATCAAATCTTACAAAACCGAAGGATGTTAACGAACTTAGAACATATCGATTTTTTTGTGTCTTAAAAGCGAAAACTTTCGAATCAATCCCCGTAAACAAACCCTTTTCAAAACTTTCAAGTTTGTTTTTCTTATTAAGAGCTGCTCATTAAGACGAAGACCACATCCAATTAAAGACAAAAAACGAAAGGCATTTTGGATCCTTTTTTGTTGTATTTTTAAAATCTAGCTATTGCAAGGTCAAACAACATTTTAAAATGACGTTGCATATGTAACTATGAAAATGAAAGCAAAAATAAAAATTGATGAAAACAAGTTCCAAGACAGAGAAAAAATTGCCTGCATATACCAAAATAAAAATGTTTTAAGCAGTTGTTATGTTATAAATACCAGCTAGCTGCACCCAGGCTGTGGAAGTAAAACTAGAACCAAAACAAGATATTTAGTAAAAATACTGCATTGACGTAAAAGCTTCATTTCAGCAAGAAACTAAACTATTTATTCTATTTGCTCTTATTCATACTTTTCGAAGTTAGTGCGTGTTTCTTATGAATTACGTAAAAGTTCGAGAGCTAGGAGTACAAACACAAGTTATTTTTGTCTATTTTTTTTTTAATTCATACGTTTCTTAGTTAATGCGTTTTTTATGAAATACGTTCTGTTTCGAGAGCAGTACAGACGCAGTAGCTGATCTAGAGATGTTTAAGTGAGCACTTCAGCTTGATGGGCGCTCTTCTATAACTCATAGAAGCTGCGTCACGTTTTATTAAAATAACAAACAGTGACCCAAATTCATGATATCTTCGCACTTCATACCAGGAAAAGAGCTACTCTTTTCTCGAATAATTTATTTGAAGTTTGAACACTTAAAAAGGCTTCTCGATTATGCTAAGTTGAAGAACAATTTCGCAAACTAAAGTGACAAATAATTTGTAACACGCTAACCGACTCTCTATAACTCGTATTTGGAAAACAATAATCTGCTAGTGTTCTTGTGCCACCGTTTTAGAATTTAACATTGAAGCTTTAGATTATACTATAATTTGAAATTGGAGTGTTGTTGAATAGGGGACTAAAAACGTATAATAATAACTTGTTTTTATCTTATCCAGAAGAAGAACTGTTTCTGCTTGAATCTTTCCCCTTCCCTTTATTTATGTTTGCGCCTGAATATTTCAAATCTTGAAAGAAAACAGTCAACGCGACAGCTCAGCTTAGTCTTAGCTTGTTTCAAAACTTCCTGTGTATATTACACCAAGTTATTAAGTTTTTTTTCCACTACACATTTTTAACTGCTTGGCATTATTACTGCTAAAATGATTTATTAACTGTTCACTGGGTAGTAACAGAATTGTAGTCCAAATACTTGTGTTTGCAATTAATGAGTGCCGTTTTATCATGGAAAAAAGGAGAGAAGTCGAACCGGAACCTAAACTTCGGTTTGGCTCTTTTAGCCAAATTTGCTTGCAGTTTCTTTCTTAAGTGTATTGTAGTCGCCCTAGAATTGGAGAACTTTGGCAATGATTAGATGAATTAGAATGACTGCTTTACTTTAAAACAACAAAAAAAACCAAAAATACAATCCCTGATTTATGACACAAACTTGTTTGGTTTCATTTAATGAATTTAATGAAGCAATTTGAGACTGGGGTTATTATAGTCTGTTTAAATGAGAAAAACACAAGAAAAACATACTTTAAATAGCCAAGTCAAGAACTTCGGAAATAATAATTATTTTTGTTCGTAGTTAGCTCTGAATGGAATATCTAATTGCTGGAAATTTCAACAAAATCTGACGTCAGATTGCCCACGATTACTAGAATTAGCGGTAGTTTGAATAGTAATTACGGTATTTAACATCACTGCTTTCGTTGATAATATATTGATAGGGGCATTATTAAGTGCTATTAGGCAGTTCAGCGCAGGTATATAAGCAATGTGTTTTCTCTCAGTCTGCACTTACAAGTTCCACAATCAGGAAGAAGTTGTGGATCAAAATGAAGATTTTTATTATTGGCTTTGTGGCCTTTGTGGCTATCGGTTTCGGCCATGGCAGTTTGGAAACCAAAGGTACAGTAAAATCAACCTCTTTGTTTTAAATTGAGCTCTAAATCTTAACTTAGAAGTTCAGTCCTACTTGATTGTTAAGGACATGAAGCTGAAAGGCTAAGCACATACCCACAGCTTCAACTCTCAGCCTAGTCTCTTTCTGCCATTGTTTTCCACGTGAAGCAATAGTTTGCGTTAAATTCTTTTCTTTTCTTCTGCATAATTTTTGGTCGAGGTTATTTGGTGCAAGGCTATTGTTTTACGCTAAAATTTAAGGTGTTTTTGGCGATAGAAATTAGCTTCAATAAGGAGGTGGCAAAGCACATCTTTTTTTAAAATGATCTAGAGCTTAACAAAGTCTTCCGCTTCTCCTTATTCTTTGGGAAAGCACTTTGGTAGAAAATATAATGCACTATAACATATTTTATCTTTCTTTCAGAAAATGATCCGGTGTACAAAAGATCAAAATACCCCCTTCCAAGTGTTTGTAAGTACCAACATAGTCATAACTCCTTTTCCTAGGACAGTTACCTTAGGGGGAACAGTTTATTTGTCATATTTAGACATAAATTACTTGATTTTGTAAGAAAGCCTTTCGTTACAAGCAAGTGTGCTTCATATGTTGCTTCATTCTTAATTAATCACTGGCAATTTTCCTGTGTTAAATTTATAAAATGTCGCCAGGGGGAACAAATTGAAAGTTACAAAAAAATTCTCAAACTATTAACTAATTTTGCCTCAAGGCCGTGCATTTTAAAAATTAATACGCGATAGATGAAAGTTTGATGTCAGTGGTGTATTTTTAAAAGAAAACCAAAAGAGACATAAAACTTGATAAAAAGCAATTAACTAACATAGATATTACGTTGTCATTTAATGCCAAGAACAATGTTAATGACAGCAATAACGAACATTAAAATGATAATGATACCAAAAAAGACTCATTAGCACATTTAGCAACATCCTTCTTGATACCTGTGATGCTGTTTCGGCATCGAGGGACTATAGATTCCGTTTTTTTGGGTATTAATAATGGTAATAATAATAACAATACTACTACTACTACTAATAATAATAATGATAATAGTAATAATAATAATGATAATGGTCTACCTATTATTACTATTTTTAATCTATTTTTTCTATTATTATTAATATTATTGTTATTGTTATTATTACTATTAGTATTATTATTATTGTTACTATTTTGACTTAAGTTCATGAACTCAATTTCTCCGAACAGCTGTTGGACGATGGATTGAGTACGGCCCTTGGAGTCAGTGCACATCTACTTGCGCTGGAGGAGTGCAGACAAGAATGAGGATTTGTCACTTTCCACCCACACACAATCCAAATCCTCAAAAAGTTAACTGCACCGGACCCAACTATGTGACTAGGGCTTGCAACAGTGGCGTTCAGTGTGCTGGTGAGGACGTTTTTTCAAATAAGTACAACTGTTTCTAAGAGTCGACCCAGTAACTGTAAGACAAAGTCTTTTCTTGCGTTACCTAACACACGATTACCTTCAACACATGGACACACACTGCCTTTCATGGTCGCTTACAGAAATTGTTTCTTGGAAAATCTAGATTTAGAATTTTTTCGACAGATGGTATATTTGTTTATGATAGACTTACATGTCTATGATCGCATGAACTAATGAGATTTTTCATTAACCAACAGCACCTGTTACAACAGCTAGCCCAACAGGGTCATCTGGAAATTGCCAGGACGAATTACCCAGCGCAGCATGTCAGGCTGTGTATAGATCAGGGAGTTGTGGGTCAACTGACAAGTGTAACAAAACCTGCCACAAATGTGGTATGTGATACGTCGTTAAACATGAATATGTATATAATATTATTATGAATAATCATAGTTGGTCTGATATCGTTAATTTCATGAAGGCTTGTTAGGTTTAAGATTTTCCAGATGAGGGAGAGAGGTAATCAGGGCTCGATAAAGATACTAATCATTTTTTTGAACACAGAAACGTTAAATATGCCAAAAACTGCAGTTATCAGCCACCTTATTCTACTTTTAGAATAATAACTTCAGTTGACATAGAATTACGTGCATAAACAAATGTAAAATAGAACCAGAGCTTTACCCAACATCGGTGCCTTTATAAACTTAAAATTTCGCTTTTGTTTTAAAAGTTTCTGCTTTTTTTTATGCACAAAAGATTGTTTGCAAGCTCATTTTTATACTGTTCATCCCCTTATCAGATTGCAACGACGAAGCAGATATACAGGTTTGTCAGAGCATAAAAGCCGGGGGCTACTGTTACAAGACCGTCAAATGTCGCAAGACTTGCAATCAGTGCGGTTAGTGTTTGATATGTTAATAAAATCGAATTGATACTACTTCTGATGACAACATTCTTGCAGATTATCACAAGGAGGTTGATAGTCTTATGACAATCATAATCTACATCCAGCCCAGCTATTATGGAGTGAATGTTCATCTAAAGAACTTAAGCTAGCGCTTAATGATGAATTTAACTTAATGTAAATTTGAAAGTTCACGAGTTTTTTAGTAGAACGCAACTCGTTGCACTATTATAATCTGTCTTTGATTATTAGCGTGTTTTTCCTGCTCTAGTAAGTGCTTAAGCAACGTATTAATAAAAAATAGTCATCGGCTTCCATTTTCTTTATTCTATAATCTTCTTGATCAAGTCCAGTAACAAGAAATTATGTGAATCTTAATGCAATCCGATTAACAAAAGTGTTTTAATTCTATGTTAGGCTTTCCAGGAAGCTGTAACGACGAAGCACATTACGCAGTTTGCCTTGCAATCAAGTATAAATATAAGGCTTGCGATCGAACCGTCAAATGTGACAAAACTTGTGGCAAATGCGGTACGTGGTTTTTTCAACTTGTCATCGTTAATGAAATAATAACTCAAGTTATTTGAGAGCTCACGTTTTATCAAGTTTATTATGTTACCACCGTTAAAAGAATGAGTATACCGTTGCTTCGAAGGGTAATTGCATTTCAAGTCAAGATTAAGACAAAATGTGTGTGTTTGTGTGTGTGACTTTAACCCAGTCGGCTATGCCTCAGATTGACAAGCGTGAATCCGCGGGGTCTCTCCTCAGCCACGCCTATGGTCTTTCTCGTGTTATCCGGCATTAGCAGACAGACAACCAGGCCGTTGAATAAGACTCTTTAATTAATACTAACCAGAAACTAAAAAAATTAAACTTCCATCTATCTCTTGCTAATCCGACGAGTTCTCTGTGTCTTCAAATAGGACTTTCCACCACCCCAACAGCTCCAACCACCACAGCACCCTCCACTATTCCGACCACAGCATCAGGGGGTTGCCAAGACCGCGCACATATTGATATTTGCCGTCAGGTTTACAACACTGGGAAATGTGCCACACATTTAAGCTACTGCCGGAAGACATGTGGCCAGTGCCGTATGTATCACTTAATATTTACAGTTCTATCATTGTTACCAAGCATTCAGTGTAATAATCTTTAAGGCCATTCGACAATTTTAATTTAAGAAAGACTTCTGTAAAACTAGAAAAAGTAAAATACCGAGCATTCAACAAAGCATTTAGCGGTCGAGTTGTCCGGTAGAAAACTGAGAGTGTGTCACACAGTTAGATGTTTGGAAGATGTAAGGTCGAAGTGTCTCAAAGTCACTAACTCAGTAGCAGTAAAACTAAATGACTCCGATCACGGGGTTTTTGTTTGCTCTAGGTTCATTTGCCGTGAAAGTGTTTCTGCCTGTTTTACAGTCTCTTAGAATTAAAGAAACTGCTTTATTCCACGCCCAAATAACCGTTTTAAACAAGCTGGGTTTTAATGAATGTTTCATTTTTTAAACCTTTCTGAGTTCGCTGTCACTAACTTATACAAAAGGAAACTTCATGTTAAGTATTGATTGCCAAAAGAACCAAGTCAAGTAAACTGCCGTTTATTTACCATCTTGTGTCTTTTTCATTTCAACATAGCGGGTAGTTATGGTCCCTGGACTAACTGGACATATTGTACTCAATCGTGCGGCAAAGGAAAGCAATTTCGAGTTCGCGCTTGTTATGTCCCCCCATGCACCGACGTAATACGCCAATACCAATTTTGTAACGATTTTCCTTGTAATGGTAAGTAAAGTATCAGTTGAACGTCTTTTTCTTTGACTTCTGTACGGAAGTGAGCGCCTAAACCACTTGGCTAGAGTGGGTGCTTTATGAATGGTAAAGCTTATTTTTATAGAAATAAAAGCAAACTGGATGACTAAAATATGTAGTAACATTCGCAATGTGAATTGACTTTAAGGCTCACACAACAAATTTATACTTCCAATTCCCTTTATCAACGGTTAATGGGTTACGTAAAATAGAAAGTTAACATTAGTTTCGAAATTAGAAAGCTTCTAGAAATATGAAAATGTAAAAAATGCAGTTAAGAACAAGTAATTTTTGATGGCTATCAGTGGTAAAAGCCGAACGCATGGGTATCAAAAGCCCGATATAAAAAATAAGACCGATATGAAACATTGTTAAACATATACTTGGCGAAACTGCAAATAGCTAAGGAATCATCGTTTCAACCTTAACAGGGTAACTTCAAATTAGAATAATTTTTCTACTATTTTGTAAAAATTTATTAAATAATGCTTGTTAAAAAAGAACCATGAAACTCACGCTAAACTCGTTATTATTGAATAAAGTAACCCTTTTCTTTTACTTTTTATGTAGCACCTCCTCAAGGCACATGGGGTCCGTTTGGCAACTGGTCTGATTGTACCAAGTCGTGTGAAAAGGGAATCTCTTACAGAACTCGAA
>JAOBAT010066328.1:12997-23333 GCA_026413305.1 Hydrozoanthus tunicans
CGCCCCAGGCACATGGGGTCCGTTTGGCAACTGGTCTGATTGTACCAAGTCGTGTGAAAAGGGAATCTCTTACAGAACTCGAAAATGTCTAAACGCACCCTGCGTCGGAAGCGATCACGAATATACATACTGCAACGATATTCCTTGTAATAGTAAGTAAAGGACTTTGTCTCTAACTGCTGCTTAAATTGCAAACAACACGCGAAAATTGTTCACAAACCACTAATCTCAATGCTAATTGTCTTGTCGTGTTAGCTTCCAAACCTGCGTTTTCATGTTATTCATTGAAATGTTGATATATACCACCTGACCTTTAAGAATCTTTTTCGATTTTCTCTGGTAGAAGAAGATAAAAATAATGTAATTGTTTTACCTGTTTTTTAGCACCCGCCCCAGGCACATGGGGTCCGTTTGGCAACTGGTCTGATTGTACCAAGTCGTGTGAAAAGGGAATCTCTTACAGAAAGCGAACATGTCTAAATGCACCTTGTGTCGGAAGCACTTTCGAATACAAATACTGCAATGACTTTTCCTGCAATGGTTAGTAAAATAAATTTCGTTCTTTGCTGCATAAAGTAACTAAAAGGTTAGCAAAGAATAAAACTGCTACAAGAACGTGCTTTCTAAAGGTTAAAGAAGGATTTTGTTTTAATACTGCATGAAACACCAACAAGACAACATCTACAATCATTTGCTTCTAACGTTTAAAAAACACTTAAAATCGTAAATTAGGTAAGCCTTTTTGAGGATGGGAAAAACTACAATAGTGTAACTGACTTTTTAGAAATGGTAAAACTTCCTTTGTTATAAAGTAATCGAATTACGTTTTTTGTAGCTCCTCCAGGCACATGGGGTCCGTTTGGCAACTGGTCTGATTGTACCAAGTCGTGTGGAAAGGGAATCTCTTACAGAAAGCGAACATGTGTAACTGCACCTTGTGTTGGAAGCACTTTCGAGTACAAATATTGCAATGATTTCTCTTGTAGTTGTAAGTATTATTTTGGATAAAAGGCTTTCAAGCTTTGCGATACTTTAGTACTTGAGTATTGATAGTGTTGACCGTTGAAGTAATAATCTTGTGCTAGAAGCTAAAATTGTTGCCTTGAATAATTTAAAGTAAGAATTAAATAAAAGTTAAGTTCAACTGTTCTACTTCGATTTAGATCCCGGACACTGGGAGGAGTGGGGCAGCTGGAGTTCATGTCTTCGAACGCAGTGTAATTCAGCTCAGGGCTCACAGCAAAGGACAAGGAAATGTGGCTACAAGAATTATGTTCAGGGAGCAGTGAAAATTCCATGCGCTGGGGCATCCGTAGAGAGACAGCCATGCAGCAACGCTCCTCCGTGTGAGCGTAAGTAATAACAAAACTTCTTCAAACTTCGCTTTTAGATGAGAAAATCAATGACATTAAAACGCTAAGACTTGATTTGTCTACATAGATATTCAACAGCATGCTTTATCATCTGTTTTTTTTATTTTACACTCGTATAGGTAGCTCATTAGTGCTTTTGTTTTTACAATCAGAATACGAAAATCTCTGTACGTGCAAGTTCATCTTTTTAATTTCAAATGACATTAAGAACTTTCAAGTTAAGACAGTAAAAGGCAAACACAAGGATTGCTACAGAGCTAGTATGATGGCTTTGTTGCAAGATATATCATTGATAACTGCTTTTGCAAGAACAATCTCGACATAAGAAAACGTTTGTGTGAAATATTGCCCTGACCGATTTGTATAAGGTGTAATTTTTCTCACAGACCCCGGATATTGGCATGACTGGAGTTCTTGGTCTGTGTGTAAGCGGGTATGTAACCAGCCATCAGGAAAACAGCATAGACAAAGGAAATGTGCTTTTGGCCCGTATGTTGGTCCAGTTAACATGATCCACTGTTCGGGTCCCAAGATAGAATACCAAAGCTGTAACACCAACAGCCCTTGCATCCGTAAGTTTTTAGCTTAGTAACCAAGCTTGCACCAACACTGTTATCGTAGCTACGTGTGAAATACCAACACAAGTAACGAATAGTTAACACAAACGTTGCTCAAATCAAACAATTTCAAAACGAAATTTGTTTTTTTGGATTTGTAGTTATTACAATCTTTCAAAGAACGTGTGTTAATTGTCTCTTTCAATTCAAAGTTTTCATTCTCACCTTTATTTTTTCCTGTTACCCCTCCAACACATTTCGTTTAGCAAACCTTTAAAGATATAAAACGCTTTCAGCATCTTTTTGTAAATTGTTCATTTAAAGAAAAAGACAAATTCTTTATTGATTTGAAAAACCGAATAAAAATATACAGAGATCCAATCTTTCAAGTTCAACGGTTTAGGGAGGGTTTTGGAAGGGTTTTCGAGGATGCTTTATTATCCCTTTTTTAAAATACGTGCTTACACCAATACTATAAAATTAAAAACAGATGAAGGAAACTGGGTGCTTGGAATAACCAAAATCAATAGAAACAGGCACCCAGAAAAGCATTAGATCATAAAAGTACATAAATACAAAAGGGTAAATATTGTTTTTTTTTCAATATCGCTTGCAGATCAAGGTTTCTGGGGCAGCTGGTCGGCGTGGACCCAATGTACACGTGATTGCAACGTACACAACGGAACTCATTCGCGCTCCCGAGTCTGTCAGTATCCAGTATACACTGGTCCTGGTCTGTCTGTGAGGATCCCTTGTGTGGGAGATGATAGAGAACAGAGGAACTGTGTGGTGCAACAGCCATGTCATCGTGAGTAAAGTGCTCAACCTTTAGTTTAAATAAGCACATGCTAAGTAAAACTGAAATGAAAACTGAAGTTTATCAAGATAATGCTTAAGAAACCCGTTTTGCATGCATAGTGGCTTTTTCTTTTTAACAGTATATCTCACTCGGGTTGTCAATTTTTTCCCTGGAAATATCTCTAACTTAATGAGAATCTGTACCCCAATGCAGATATACTTAATCATGTAATTGAATCAAATTTTCCAAGGTGTAAACTCTTAGACACAACTTTGAAAATGTTTATTTAGTTTCACATTCTTTTGTTTTAGATCCGGGTCATTGGAACCAGTGGTCTTATTGGGGCAACTGCAACAAAACCTGTCATTACGGTTTCCAGAAGAGAACAAGGACTTGTGCATATGGAGCTTATGTTGGGCCTGTCACCATGGTTGATTGTCCTGGATCTCGCACCGATTACCGTGTGTGCAACCAAAATATTCCCTGTATATGTAAGTAAAGCTTAAATTGCTATTATTTGTACAATACTGGGTTTCGATAATCATTATAAAGGTAACAAAAACAAGTTGTTAGTTTTTGATATGAATGATTTTATATGATGGTATTTATCCAATAACTATTTCAAACTGGCTAAAAGCACCAAAAGATGAGTTTTAAATCACCTTAGGTCAAACCTAACTTTGACAGACCTGCATATTACTGGCACCCAACATCAATTCCATAACTGTTGTTTTATCCTTTCATCCAAACATATGAATTTGAGCACCCTTCAAAAAACGTTTAGTGTTAAAATTTAAAGAAAAAGTCTGTCTCAATCAAATCTGCTTCAGATAAAAAATATTTTGCAAAATTAAGCTTTGGACTTTAACATTTTGTCATTAGATTACGGCAACTGGAGTCCCTGGGGTCAATGGCAAGCTTGCAACAAGACCTGCCATGGAGGTTACCGCTACAAGGAAAGAACATGTCTCTATGGTCCTCACCAATCGCCGTTTAAACTTGTCTCATGCCAAGGCCCTTCCAAGATTTATGAACCGTGCAACCAAAATGTCCCTTGCATTGGTAAGTTGTGGTAATCTCCTGTAGAAACCTGTGAAGAGTCCAGACCTTTTTAAGCTTTGTCGACGGGATAGCTGTTTACGCCTAAAAAAGATTTTTTGTCAGTAACTATCCTTTGCAGATTTTATTATCTTTGTAATTTTTTTACTTAATACATCGTTCTCTATAATTTTTTAACGTGTCTTTTTACAAATCATTCTTTTAACTTTCTGATTTGATCAGTATTCACTTACTTATGTTTTTACAGTGGTTAAATGAACTTTTTTTTTCTGTAATCCTTAGCTCAAGGATATTGGTCAATCTGGGGTCAGTGGAGCGTTTGTCACGGCAGTTGTGGTAGTGGTATTAAGTTCCGTACAAGAATCTGTAAATTTCCCAATGTTGGTCAAGGCCCAGTGACTAAAATAGATTGCGGCGGATTTTCACGTGAATATGGAGTGTGTAACACAAACATACCTTGCCGTAAGTATTCTTTTATTTTTTTTTAAAGTATAGATCAACAAGTGCTACCATGGCAGTCGCTAATTTTAGTGCATGGTTACTTAAGCCGTTTATAATGTCAATCGTTTTCTGTTCAATACACCTTTCGACAACTGTTAAGTTCACCGTTTTGCTTCACTAATTGATATACCAAAGCACTGGCACGAATTGTTTTAAAACAAGACCGTCCCTAAAATAATTTTCCTTTACCGCTGGGGCGAGGGAATAGAAACTCAAGAAAAGAGTAAACGAGAGCTAAATGACTCATGAAGATCATGAAGATTCTGTAAGAAACCTGTTAAGATTCTTGCCTCAAATAAAATAAATGGTATTTAGAATAATCACTAGCAATGAATGCAACCGTTCAAAACTAAATTGTTACGTTGTAATTACAGCCGTACAAACGACTATAGTTGCGCCAACCACACAACAGCAACCCATCTGCTTTGACCTGCCCGTTTGTAGTCAAATTTCGAACAGCCCAAATAAGTGCAATAACGTGTTCAACAAATATGTGTACTGCAGAAAAACTTGCGGGGCTTGCGGTGAGTTGTTTATCTTGTCTATCTTCTTGTTTAGTAAGTCTATATATACACTGAAATTCATTAGGAAAGCTTATATAATAATAATAATAATAATAATAATAATAATAATAATGATAATAATAGAAACCTACTATACAACTACTTACAATATGTATTGATCAATTATAGCTAAATTCAAAAATATGTCTTGTAACAAACTACTGTATCTAACTATCTATTGTAGTAACAAACAATAGGGCAAAGTTTTCCAGAGCTGTGCCCATTGTAGCTAAAGTCATTTTTTTTCTAAATTAGTTCGGGGCAAATGAATAGCTAGTTTGTCTGTTTAATCTCGAAGTTTCATCTTGCCTAATGTCCTTTTGGATTTTGCAAGATAAACTAATGTAAATGTAAATTATTCGTTTCTTGTAGGAGGACCGAGTACGACTGCACCTTCTCAGACAACAGCGGGTCCTGTAGATCCTTGTAATGATTTAATGTCGAACTGCGATGCAAGCCGCTGCAGTAACTTGTACATCAGACTGTATTACTGCAAGAGGACCTGCAACACTTGCTGTAAGTGGTGTTTCTTGTGTTTCTTGTGTAATAATAGTAATAATAATAATAATGATAATAATAATAATAATAATAATAATAATGATAATAGTAATAATAATGAGTTTAAAAGTAGCATTCCTCATCATCAAAATTAGTAATATTTTCTATTGTTTGATTACTGAATCAGATGTTAAACTCTCAAAAACATTTTTTGTTGCAGCTCCTCCAGCAACGACCGCGCCCACTCTGCCATCAAACGGCTGCCGCGATGTTGTGCCAGCCGCGTCTTGTGCGTACTTAAAGAGTAATAACAAGTGCTACGGAATCTACAAGAACAATTATTGTCGACTAACATGTGGAGCTTGTGGTATGTCTTGAATATAATTCAATTTATATACTTTTGTAAAGGAGCCTACACCAACTGGTTCACCGTTGTTTTGAAATCATTAGTACACACAAAAATGAATCAGGCCGAAGCAAAAAAATCTCGTCATTTTTTTTCATTTACGAGAGAAGAACAAAGCAAATCTCCCTGACTCCGATTGTTTCTTGACTTTTAATTAACATATCAGTTTATTTCTACGTAACCATAATATTGCTATGAGTTTTCAGTAGAACTTACTCATGTTTGGAAAGTAAAAGAGATTGTCAAGCAAGATCACATAAGCTTTCGAACGGTTCTGCAAAATCCCAAATTAATAGACAATTCAAAGATCAAGATCAGATATTTCTGTTTTTAATTACCAATATTTTATACAAAAAAACGGTTTTTCATGAAGAATCATTGATATTTCGTTGATAATTTCAGTAAACTAGTCCTTAATTGCTGTGATATAAAGTTATGCTATTGTTATTATATTGATAAATAAAAGGTTCTTTAGTGAACATTTTATCTTCTATTTAGTTCCTTCAGACGGTTTTGGACCATGGTCAAATTGGACTGACTGCAGTAAATCATGTGGCCTAGGGAAAACTTATAGAACCCGAGTTTGTTTGTCAGGAGCTTGTGACGGGCCGACTGTTGAGTACAAAGTCTGCAACGACTTCCCATGCAACGGTAAGAAAAAAGAGTGCGATATCAGTTTACCTAGCTATCACAGCCTACGCCTTCGTTTTCATAAGTTTGCCAAAACAACAACTAAGTTTGAGGTGGATGCAATAAAGAATGGGAAGCAATGATAGGCAACTATAAAATGGGAGGCAATGATAGGCAACTATAAGAATATGAAGAAATGGTGGGCAACTATAAGAATAAAAATTCAAGCGGTAACCATGCATTGCAGTCAACTTCAGTCACATAAATACTTCCTCTTGCTCAAGAACAACTCTTGTACTTAGTATAGATCAGTGGATTATAATCTTTTTATTAATTTGGTTTAGGTCTTCCGTACTGCAAATATGGTCAAGGAAAATACTACCGTGTTGGAGATATATTCATGTTGCCAAAATGCCGAGGTCGATGTATCTGCATGCCAGACGGGAGTAAGCAATGTGTACCACTCTGTGCCAATCAGCCGACACCCACTTGTCTACCTACACACGAAGTTGAGACTTTCCTCGAACGTGTTGCTGGATCTAACTGCTTTTGTAGCAGAAGCCGATGCAAACCAGGTAAATTGGTTCTGTTTTTGGTCGTTGTATTTTGCTGATGTTAATTGTTCACAAACCATTCTGAACCAGCATTGTATTTGATTTGCGTGCCTTCAAGGGTTTGTATAGTATGTTATAAATGTAACATATGGTAAAGAATCATACTCATTCAAAAAAAAGCAACAAATACAATTACTGTAAAAATATTTATTTTGCGATTTTTGCAACCCCCTAAGTTATAATCAACAATTAAAAAAGCGTATGTGTATCATTTACAATAAATTACCTTAATCTTTGACTTGCTTGATTTTGTTTTCTGACGCAGTAGTGGCAACCACGCCGCCACTTTGCAGTGACCATCTCCCATCGTGCTCCCAAATTGCTGGACCAAGCTTCTGTAGCTCGAATTTCTACTCACAATTCTGCAGGAAGAGCTGCAAACTATGCGGTAAGTCTCACTACAAATTGTTAAATGCTCTTAAATTAGCACTACGCTGTAACGTTATTGTTTATGTGTCATGTTGTTGTTAAATGGATGACCTACGTACACATACTGCGATACATCGTTAGGTAAAATCAATAGTTTTTAAAAGGATTCGAAATTCTATTTTTTTAGCCTTAACATGAGCGTGTCTAAGGTTTTCCTCGTTAATGCTGTTCAGAGAAAACTAACCTGATTTTCTATCCTAAACATTTTAAATTACAGGTGTTACAACGCCTGCACCGACTACGACAGTGCCACCTTGTGTCAATGTGGAAAATGACTTCCTTTGTCAAGCGATTGCGTCGAATGGCCACTGTCAGGACCCCAGATACAAGTACTATCGTTGCCGAAAAGCTTGTGGTTGCAACGGTAAGGAAATATCGTATCTTAACAACATTTTATGATAAAAAGCTATTATATATTTCTTTCTTGAAATCTTGACTCGACACCCAAAAAAGACATTTTTGCACGGAGGTCATAATTTTGTATTCCTTGTGTCATTTTTTCCTAATGACTTATGATTGTAAAAAACACCAGAGAGCATGCATATAATCAAATAACATTTTTTACGATATAAAGTTTTTTGAAACTTCACAAGCGTCACTTTTATAAGGAATGTTCTTTGACTTCGCTTTGACCGAGTGATTCTAAATCAATAACAAACCTAAGCCAAAAAAGTTTAATTAATTTAATTGGTGTCTCATGCGAGGAAATTAGCTTAAAGTTGGCAAGAACTTGTTAGTTGTCACCTAAGAAAAAAGTATTTTTACAACATCAGCTAACAATGTCCTATTTGTATTTACCAAAGATTTGCCTGTTGTGACAGCTGCACCAACAACAACAGCTCCTCCAGTGTGCGACGACTACTTCGACTCTAAAAACTGCTCAGATTACAAAGCGAGAGGCTTCTGTAGTTTCTATGAATACAAAACCTACTTCTGCAAACGTACTTGCGAACAGTGTGCAAGTGGTATGTTATTACACTTCAACAATTGTTTATGATAAAAAACGGTAATGAGACTTAATAAATCCCCTGTAAGGGAAATGGGTTAGAAATCCTTATGGAGTACGCTATAAATACTGTCTGTTGTAGTTGTCTTTTTTGTAACCATCATCATCATTAACAATCGTTAACGTGATTTACCGATAGGGTAATGAATTTTAGAGAAAAAACTCTCTGAGGTAATTCATCTAGTCATTTAGAACAACTTTTGTCATGGCGCTCTCAGATGGGTCTTTAGTTAAGGCAATCATTAGAAAACTACAACTACAAAAATTTTACAAAGCAAGAAAAGACAAAAATCTGAAGATCTAAAATATTTTTTGTTTTGACCGCAAACACAGTATTGGTTTCTTAATGGATTATATAATGATTGTTAAATATATACTTTATGCAGCTACCGCAAAGCGACAACGGGCAACAATGAACCAACACCATGATTAGTTTCGCTGCATTGACTCACTTTCAGACTCCAGCCCTCGCGGCTGACTCATTGACAATAACTGAAAATATAAATACTGTATAATCAATATAAACAATAAAATCAAATGAGCTAATACACGAAACCACTACTTTCGTTTCTTGAGTCATGAAAATATACCTAAACATGATTTATCACCTTTTTTTGTTGATTCTTACCAACTCAAATACCTAGTTATTAGTAAACTAACTTGCGATTTGTGGGTCCCTTTTTAGTAACAACTACGGTTGCAACAACACTCCCGCCTCAATGCACGGATAACTTTGGAAGCGAGCTATGCTCCTTGGTGAAGCTTCTTAACTACTGTAAAAAGGATGAATATATCAACAAACACTGTGTGAAAACATGTACTGGCTGTGGTATGTTTTATTTATTGCTATTGATAATATAGTCTCATAACATAAAAACTTGAAACCATAAACTAACTTTGTTTTCTTCCACCAAATCATTGTTCTTTTGGAAATGTATGTAGCAATTGCAAATTAAGCGCTAACTTCAGAAGCAATTAATTTTCGTATGTTATTTCTTTTGTCACTAGAAATCGTTGTTCTAACTTCGAGCACTAAGAAAAAAGAGCATATGAAAGGAAAAAAGTTCTATTGTATCTTTTTGTAAAATATCGAATGTTTTTCCTTCAACTTGCATGTTAATGTGACATTGTTTTGTCCTCTAAAGATTCCTTTAGTATTAACAATTTCTGAATTATTGAACTATTGTTGAGGCATTTTTGAAACAAACTTTTTATTCAAAAATTTGAAACAGGAAGCATCAAATCTATCACGCTTGTATATAGCCAACTGGTCTATCTAAAACTAGATAATCTTTTTAACTGTGTTTATGGTTTGATGGGGGTTTCAAGTTAATTCGATTTTTTGCCGAAATCAAACTTCTCAACTATGACTTTGCTTTTTTTATTGAGCTTGCTCTTTTTCTTCCTGTACTCCACAGGTCCAACTACACAACCCACAACTACACAACCAACAACAACTCAGCCACCCTGTAAAGATTCGTTCGGTTTGTGCCCGTACATTGCAAACAAGAACCTTTGTAACAGCGACTTACAAATCAAATACAAAATCTGCAAGTTGTCCTGCAACACGTGTGGTAAGAATTGTTATGAAATAATTGAACAATTTATAATGAGGATGTTTAATGAGCTCTTTTTTTTTTCTAATTTTCAGGCAGAATATATTCAATGAAGGGTTAGATTAAGATTCACCTTTCAAATGATTATTTGGGCGCAAAAGATTAAAAAAGATTGCAGTTAACACAAGCTCATTATTTTGGTTTTTTTGGCTAGCAAAACATAGTAAAAAAGATCGAAACTTAGTCCAACAGTGTGTTTTAACTGGTCATGAAATTCTTTCAAATCAATATCCAGCGATTGTTTGCTTAACAACGGTTGCTTCTTTGTTTTGCTGTCGGTTATAA
>JAOBAT010066339.1:3438-23333 GCA_026413305.1 Hydrozoanthus tunicans
ATTCGTATTGAAGTTAAAAGATCTGTTTTGCCTTGTTCTTCAAGACGAAGTTGGTGAATCAGATGTAAACTAAGCGATATCCGGGGCGAAACTCTCTGTGTGAAATAAACTTCCGGTGATCGGCGGTGAACAAGATCCCTGAAGTATGAATCATTTTTGCTTTGCGTTTGCGCGGAGTTTGGCACACCGAGGTTTCGAGTTATCGAGCAAATTCGTTCTCAGGGCTTTTCTTATATTGTGAGTGCGACGGCACCCAATAGACGGTACCCACAACAAGGGCCCTAGGAACGAGGTTTGTTATCAGGCTCAAATGTACGTGCAAATAAAGTCGAGCCCCAATAACTCGAACCCTCGCAAACTCGAACTCACCACTACCTTGATTTTCCCTTGGATTTGCCTCATGTATAATTTTAATGTAATTTTGACCCCTAGAATCCAAACTCCGATGATTCGAATTAATATATGTCCATGGTGGTACGCGGGCTGTGATTGGCTGCTGAGAGGGCTTGATTTTCTTCTAGCGACCGCAGGCGTTGCAAACTTTTTCTCTCCGCCTGACAATTCATCCATTACAGTTCAATGGCATATTTAAAAGAAAAAAAGCCACAAGGACAACTTGTGAGAACTGCATAAACCTATATGAAAACAAATCACATCATATAAATTATAAAAATTACAACAAACAAAAAACATTTTAAAAAATTACAAAAAACTCGTTAAAACTAAAACTATGATAGTATTTGTAATTTGGCTACAAATTTGATAATATCAGCTTTAAACGTGTCAACATTGCATGCCAAACGGACCTCAAGAAGCAAACTGTTCCCATCCACAATCTTACAAAAGAAACTGTTTTTTAATATGTTTGTCCTGGCACATTTTATCTTAATGATTTAGTGTCGAAATGTCTCATTAAGTAACGGTCCTTTTGGCAATAAAAACTTAAAAGAATTGAGAAAAGTCAACTTCTAAATGGCCTTTGAGAGCCTTAATTGAAAAAGTAACATCAATAACGAAACGTTTTTGCTCAAGAGTTAACAGGTCGAGTTTGCTCAGACGACGAACAACAAATGGTTCATTCATTTTTAAAATGAACGATGAATTCTCTCGAGTTTGTTTACGTTTTTCTTGGTGGAGCGACACCAGACGACTGAGCAGTATTCCACCCAGATTCGGTCTGATATGGAACCATCCTTTTCGACGCTCTTTAGGTCGCGAGTATGTGCGAGCTTAATCACCCGAATATGCTCCGCGGTCCCTGATTGAGCGCTTGGCTTTTTCAGCACTCTGGGCTCACTCATGTGCGCCGTTGGAGAAAAAAAAACCCGAGCGAAAACAGAGAGAAAACGGACGTAAAAAGATTTCAAACTTTTTATTTATGGATTTTAATATAAAATCATGATAGAAGAATCATTGTCCTTCGATGCTGTGTTCGTCCTGAAGTCATCGTAAGGGATTGTAACCGATTATCATTAACTGTCGATCGAAGGTGATTTAGTATAACAAACACGCCTGAGACTTTTGTAGCTCAGTTGATAAAGATAGGGTACACAAATCTGCAGTCTATAGTCTTACAAACCTTCCAACGAGAACCGCCAGCTACAAATGTTTACAGCTTGAGCCGTATCAAGAACCCGGTGCACTGGCTGCTTCTTTCACAAGTTCTGCCTCGCTGTGGGAAACCAGTAATCGTGCTTTAGCGAATTTCACAATTGAAAGCGTCAGTTTTTCAGGGCAGCTCAATCCCGTGGCGTTTTCACAGGAGCCAATGATAGCAGACTTCCAAGTTTTATAAACCAGTGAAGATTATTCAGCAAGAAAAGAAGCGGAGATTTATCATTGAGAGCGACGACGAAGACTGATCTAATAAAGTGTTCCTCGTGTGCAATGCCAGTGTGAAAGAGTACCACAGAAACTTCGCTTGACTGCAAAATAATTGTTTCTGAACATTGTCTTAAATAGACTTTGATGTGGAAGCTGGAACTCTTGGAAACTGATAAAGTTCTTGTTTTCTTCCAAATAATTTTTTCATTTGAGTTAGTTGCAAGCAGTCACTGTGCTATGGCCTCGATTTAATGTTATTGAGAGCGCATGACCGAATGTGAAAGACCAACTTCCGCTGTATTTTGTTTCGCATTTTTTTCTTTTAAGAATTTCTAGCATAATTCAAAAAAGCCATACAGTAAATAGGTTTTTAACTTTAACCGCTTGTTCTTTACTAGGAAATCTCAGATCTCGGTCTTGTGGTATGAATCTTGCTACGCTCGGTCCGTACGTCAAGACCTCGGTGTGGGATTTCCCAGTAAACACCTCGCTCTCGGTTAATAAGTGTCATTAGGCATTTTCACCCTCAACACTCATGCGCAGTGTGTATGCATACGCATGTCCCACTGTTTTAGCAGGCCATTGGTCTTACAAGTATAACCGAATTCCGTCCCCCAGATAAAACAATGGGAAATCAAATCACCGTGAACTACCGTACAAAGGTTCTCGGAAAAACATATTATTTGCAAGACCTGTTGCCCGCCAAAACAGTGAGATAAACGAACTGCACATTAGTGTGAATTTCAAATTTCCCTTGGCGATTCGATTAACCGAAGTTCAACAGTATAAGTTTGCCTTAACGATCGGTATAACGATTAACATTCGTTCTCCTAGCAAAAGTAAAATGTTTGAGGCAAAACCCGGCATAACGATATCCCGGGTAAACGATATGACTTTAACGCTACCTTGGCATACTGCTAAACCGGGGTTTCGTTGTTTGGTTAAAATAAAATGGCATTAGGAACATTGCAGCTTTAATTACAACAGAAAAAGAAAGAGTTCAGCGCTGCGCTAAGATGCAGAAAAGTATGGTTGAACCTCGGTAACTCCAATTGTCAAGGAAATCTAAATTGAAGTTTCTTCGAATCATTGGGGTTGAAGTTACAATAACTATATGATGCAAATCTAAGGGGTAAATCAGTTTCGCTACGAATTAGCGGGGAACTTGATTTACCGAGGGTTCGAGTTGTCGGGGTTCAACTGTAGTAAAATTGTCTTCTCAGAGATACTAAACAACCTGGGAGTCTTTATTCGAGTATTTTAAAGGCTGCAACACGGAGGAATGGTTTAACAGGTCAACGCATTTATTCATGGACAAGTTGTTGTTAAAGATGGTTTAAAATTATGACAACGGATAAAAGACAAGTTAAGAAAAGAAAGGGTCACAGAAGAAAACTTTGCTCAACAAACTTACTTTTAAGAACATCGGTTTGGAGATCGAGAAATGCCCATCCTTAAAGAAAATTTTTCGCTCGCGATCTAATCCGCGACACCAAAACGTTAAATTACAAGTTGTTAACCTTTCGTTAAGTTGCTTAAAAAGAAAAATGATTTTACTCTATTGGATAGTTTTACAAAAATTGCAAGAAATAAAAACAGCCCGAATCACTTTTGACGATTTGACATTGTGACGTCAGAGGTACATGGTGGCCTCCTTTGAATTGACTAGCTCTTTTTTACTTTTTTTTGCATCTGAATTTTAACAAGCGAGTCGCTTTTAGGAAGTAAATTTCTGGAATCACAAACTGATGCTCTTAAATTTAAAAAAAAATAGTTTTGGAGTAAAGCATCCCTTTAAGGGAAATTAAATTCTGATTCAAGTAAAAACTGCGGACACTTCTCGAGCGGATGTAGAATAACATGGATACAAAAATCATTCTAGAACATCTCATACTGCACAACTGACAAACGAATTTAAAACTATCAAACTACGTTCGAACAAACTTAAATGCACATAAGATTCAAAGTTCTATATAAATAGAAAACCATTGATGCTAGGTCCCTACGCTCCAAGAACATCGTTTTTGGATGGAAGTTTTTATAAAATTTTAAAACGTAGAAAAGCAATTTTTCTTGTAGTCTAGATTGTAATAGAAATAAAATCCTGGCCCACTCTGCGTGATTTTGCATACGTTTAAGTGGCTCATTGGTAAGTCTTCCTTGATACAGTCGCACCAAGAGGTTTACGTGTCATTTCTACGTACAAAAATAAAAGTCTACAGGAAATTTCACCAGCCACCTCCAGTCTGTTATATACAGCATCCTTACCTTGCCACACAAATTATTTCAACACTGTATTAAAGCACAACTTGGTGGAACATAATAAATTCCAATAAACAGAAAACACATCAACGTTGAAAGCTTTAAAGTGGAATCCAGCAGCTCGACAAAACCGAAGCATCCTTGCAGTTTTCTTCCGACCACTTCAAATCTCTCTCGATGTAATCAATCAAATTTCACAACAATTCCATAAATATGTAAAACCCTGGAAGACAATTTCCTAGAGAAAAAAGTGAGCCTGGGGTACGGAACTGAGTCCGAGCTGAATCCACTGGAATAACTGTTAAAAAATTACTTTCAAGTGTTTTCTGTATATCTTTGATAAGAGGGCTTTCAGAGAAAATGTTCTGATCTTTTTCACTGAGTGGTTTGCTATTCCATCTCGAACAAAATGCTTTCTGCTTTGTTGCTTTGACATCTTCGGGCTTCAAAGCAAAGTTGTATCCGTCTCCTTTTTCTTTCTGTAAGTTTACCTCAGAACAACTTGATCTATTTTCACGTACAATCTTCTTGAGTTAGCGACTAGCAATTTCTTTGACTCAGTCCACGAAGACATGCCCTCAGAAGTCTCTTTCGATTTCGCAATTTCGAACGTTATCTCAGAAGATATGGATAGAGCTTTGAATAGTATATTTTCAGTTTGGGATTATCAGACTATCGGAACAAACGAGAGAAATCGCGAGCTGATCTCCAAACGGCTTTCTGGTCTTGTGCTCTGAAACAATCAAAGAATCAGTTGAGTTACCTTTATAGAACGGAAGGAAACAGGATAGAGTAGAATAAAACAAAACAGAATGGAATTAGACAGAATATAGTAGTGTAGAATAGAGTAGAATGGATCAATAAAATAGAATAGAATAGAATAGAAAATAAAAGAGGATAATATAATAAAACAGAACAGAATCTAGTGATGTTCCAAAAAAAAGCTAAAATATAAAAAAATCGAACAGAATAGAGTATAATAGAATTGAAAAGAATAAAAAAAATGAAATTATAATTCAAGACAAAAGAAAATAATAGAACTGGAATGAAAATAACTGAATAGAATAGAATAGAATAGTACAGAACAGAAGCTAGTGGCGTTCCAAAAAAACCGGACGATCATAATCGCTATATATTCGCTAAGCAATCAGGCACTTGGTGGCATAGTTTTAGTTTTGGCATCCATAGCCTGACTAAGCTGCTGCTGTTTTCTTTAAAAAGTTTTAAAAAAAAACATTTAACTGATAAAGGGGCTTTTGGCGCAACTTACGTTGCCAGAGATTGTTGGAACTCTTGCAGCTGAAGCGGAGTGGCTATGCATGTTCCAGTCACAGTCTGTGTAGGGAGCGAGTGCAGGCTCTTGCCAACCATTTGCGTAGTCTCCTGGTAACCAAACAAACAAGCAGACGGTTATTTTAAGGATTGTTTCCATTATAAACATCTTAATAACCGAGAGCGAGGTCCGTCCGGGAGAATATTTTGCCTGAGGTCTTTCACTGTATGTGGAAGACCTCGGGCAAAATATTATATGGGGAATAAAACAAAAGAAATCGCATTCTCATCGAAATATTAATAATTTACTTTTTTTTTTTGTTCCCCCGAGCCTCGTATCCAAAAAAGAATTTTAAAATATCGAAATTAGTCTATTGCCATCAAATTCCAAGCATTTCTAGCTTTTAAGTTATTTTTGGAAGTCGGTACCCTAATGTTTGTATTTCTATTAAAAAACTGCATTAATTATGAATGAGGGTACAATAAATTGTTGTTGTTGTTGTTGTTGCTACTACTACTACTATGGAAAAGCGGTATAACCTGTCTGCAGGAAACCAGCAGCACATGGAGAACATCAGCAACGTCGACAATCATGTAGGACGGTAGCGCCCCAGCACAGGCTTTCACTAAACCTTTAACAAAACAAACAAGGCGCATCACCGGATGATATACAAAAACTCGGGTGATTACTCCTTATAACTAAAGTTATAACAAAGGGCAAAGTTACTCCGATTTGATTGAATACTAACGATGGCACTTATTCATAATTCAGGGCAAAATTTTCCGAAGATTTGCCGTAAGTTTTAAAAAAGTCTTTAAATTGCCACTGAAACATTTCTAGTCGTTTTCGAAAATTTGTGAAGGTTTTCAAACATTTCCGAAAATCTCCGCAGAATTTCTGAAAACTCTAAAGAAATCATAAAAATGTTTTAAAGGGTTTTTAACCCGTTTCCGAAGATTTCCAAATGTTTCCAGAGACTGAAACTCAAAAAAAACTTGGGATAAACACAATTAGTCAAGCAACGCTTTCTCGTGTCGGTAACACCGTGAAAAATAAAAATATTTGCTTTCGATGTCATTAACTTGTAATCACATAGTTGCCTGGAAGCG
Source organism: Hydrozoanthus tunicans (assembly GCA_026413305.1). Classification (NCBI taxonomy): domain Eukaryota; kingdom Metazoa; phylum Cnidaria; class Anthozoa; order Zoantharia; family Hydrozoanthidae; genus Hydrozoanthus; species Hydrozoanthus tunicans. The sequence goes on from JAOBAT010066339.1 coordinate 9,907, forward strand.
ACTCGGGCAATTTTGGAAAAACTGAAAACACTGCTGTAACTCTGCCCTTAAATTAACACCATACGCCACTTGTTGTGTTTAACCTGATGTAGTTTCATTGAACATTTTTTAATTTTCCGGGACCGCAGTAATTGGCTGATGCTGTTGTGGCTTTTCTGCCTGTTATTAATTTTCCTGTGTTTTTCGTGTACCATTATGCATTTTGTACCTTGTATTTCCTTTGGCATTTTTCAACCCGTGTACCCATTTACCAGGTAAAATCAATAAAGTAAAAAAATAAAAACATACTAAAGAAGCCAGCATTTGCAACTCCAACTGACCATTCCCGAAAAAGATGGCTGTTTTATAGTTTAACCACAATGCATTGCGAACCTTTAACTGCTAAAAGATACTCGTTGAAAGTAACAGTTGGTAAAATTCTTCCTTGTACTAACAACACTGTGTTCGTCAAAATTAAGGTTTACAGATTCTCACGATGCGTTTTTACGGGCAATTCTAGACGTGTATGCGCTAGGAATTGTGGGTAAACGTATAGGTCACCTTCTTAGCATAATTGTGGAATTCGTCCTCAGTTCTCTAATGCTTATCAAATATGAACTAGTAGCTTTTATTTTTGTTCTGCAATTATCCGCTGTAGCTTAGCACTTCAACCATTGATTTTCCACAATTGTGAATTTTTTTAAAAAATATTCTAGATTTGAAAGATATATTAATGGTTGGAGACCAGAGATAGGACTTAACTGGTGACAAAAACCAGGATGTAAATATCGGCAAAAAATAGAATGAGATTGATTTAAAATTAGGGTGCAACAGGTAACAAAGAAATAGGGTGTGAATTTCTAAAAAAGAAATAAAGTGTAGCTGCTGACAAAAAAATAGGCAAAAAACGAAGCTCAACTGACGCGTTGAGGTGAGCTGAACACGGCAGACCCTAAAATTCTTTTCAACTCAGCTACATTTAACAATTATTCCAAGAGCGCGCAATAGATATGAGATGGTAAATAGCCAAAATGGCGCGTAGCGCCGAGTTGGCTATAAATCATCTCATATCCAACAAGCGCGAATGGAATAATTGTTTTATTAAATTCAATTAGTTTTCTAAACTTTTCCATACTTAAAAATAACAGCTAAATTTTAGTCAGAACCTTTTTTTGGCTTTGCAAACACTACAGTCAGTTTCCATATTTGGTGAAATCCGAATATGAGCTGATAACCGAGATTGAACTGATGAACCAATCAGAACGCGCGAATCGCAATATTCGAGATTGAAAATTTAATAATTAGTAATATATAATAACGTCCTACAATTGCCCCACTCTTACCTTGAACGATGTTAAATCCATGCTCCAAAATTAATTGTTTCACCAACGCATTCCTAGTTTGATAATCCTCGACGTTCTGTGAAACAACAAACTCAAGTTTGTGCAAAGGTTAACTTGAGACTAAATCATATCAAAAAAAGTCAGAGTCCGAGTTTACGATTTAGTTACTGGAGTTTACTCACATTTTTCTTCAAAAGGAAACCCGCTAAAAATTATGATACCAAACACAAAAGCGAAGTGGTTTTCTTACATGCGTAAAGAATTTCGCCCAATCAGGAGAGACTTCCAAAACATACAACTGATTTTATTCAATAAGTTCAAGTGCGTGCAAACTTCAAAAGCGAAAAAACTTTCATACCAAAAGAAAAAAAGTTTGTACCATTTTAACAATAGCTCAGTGATCCACTAAAATTGAGCATTTAGAAAAGCAAATTGATTACTTTATCAATCAAATTATCAGAGCTGAGACGTAATAATTGTTCTAACAATTTTTATTGGTTATCAGTTTGCCGTATATTTTATAAAAATTACTATAGAGAGTGGAAGTGATAAAACAATTTTTAGGCTAGTGATAAAGTTTAAGAACAAGATATTGTTTAAGAATCAACTTGGGTTGCTTTCGAAGTCGCAAGATCGCCGGTAAAATTTGTCGATCTTAAAATGCTACTGAAGCCATTTTGTCATTGGTGTTTTTATATCTCTAAGGGCTTTTCCAACACTTCTATTCAACTGTAAATGAATGAAAGTTATTACCTGACCATTTTAGTCCGTGAAATAAGCTTTCAAAATAGTGCACGTAGTGCGAACAAAATTCAAAACATACGACGGCAATTTATGACGTCATAGGTTTGACTCCAACCTAGTCTACGCATAGCCGCTTAATTTTGATATTAGATTTGCCAAGCGGAGACTGGTGTCTGCACACTGCCCTACACAGCGTTTACAGCGACCTAGTGAGTTTTTTACTCAAACACTGGCCCACCAGCCATGCAAACTTCGCCATGATCATATGAATTTAACCAGGAAAGTAAGATTCAAACCATGTGAGATTAACACATATCTCATGAGCTTAAAATGTTTTCGCAGCTTTTGCACTAACATAGAAATTTTGTCTTCGTCAATTGAACGCGAAGTTTTTTCTCAAAACTGGTAACAAGTGTCTAGGTAATACGGGTCAAACTTTGATTTTAGATATTTTAAACTAGTTTGAAGTATTCGCTCCAGTAGCACTTTAAAGGTGTATTAATCAATCATGTTTCCGATACTTGGGATTATTAACAAAAAACGTAGAAAAACTTGAGTCTTTCTATTTACGATTCCTGTGACATAAGACTTATAACAAGAGCCTCGTTCAGTCAGAATAACTAATAAACGGAAAAACACGCAAAGATAAAAAAACCGAATATATAAGGAACATCAGCAGTGTAGTAAATACATACTAATGATATAGAGACTGCTGCCGGTAAGTCTGTTTGTAAGTTGGTGCCGTGCTGACGAGACCCAACAAGACCGAAACAGCTGTCCACTGCTGCTAACACTCAGGCTCAAACTATTCTCACATCCAGTACAGCTTTGGTTCCTTCTGACCCGTGTGGCGTCAGTGCCGTTTTACTGGCTGTCTTCATATAATTAGTATGCAAGTGTAAGACTGCTGTTTTTCGTCACTAGTTAGATTCCACAAGCACATTACTTATATGTAGAATGGTCTTCCATGATATCTCACAGTTTATGAAATAGATCAATGTTTTGTCCATTTACTAAGAATTTTAAGAAAAATAACTGAGAAAATCGTTGGTGCTTTAATATTAAGAGGGTAAAATTCAAGTAGTTATAGATTTCTTACCTGTCTGTCCATGCCAGTGCGAACAAACTCTCTCAGAAACTTCATGACTGATGAGTTGGCTTCCCTGTGCTCTAGCGTCGAAGCTGCGACTGCGCACTGAATGACTGGTACAACCATATCACACCTCAGGAATGGCACCGGAAACTTCTGTGTACATCTGTACCAACAAAAACCAAAGTCAATTCTGGCCGTTTTTCCATTAGAATAATGGAAGTTTTGATTTCGCCTATTCAAAAAGTGTAGTAGAGTTCCAATAAACTCAATCTTCCCACTAAATCGAATAAAATCCAGTTTCTCCTGAACTTGATCTTATCTTTATACGTAAAACTAATGCCGTTATGATGCGATCTTTGCAGTTATGAACTTAATTTAAGTAATTGGAAAGGAAATGCATGAAAAAACTTCAGAATTCAACAGGATTCGAACCCTTGACCTCTGCGAAACCAGTGCAGTGTTCTAACGAACTAAGCTATGAAGCCACATCCGTTGGGAGCAGGTACGAAAACCCCTTGAGTGAACGGGGTACTCGAAATAAAAAATACCTCTCATAGCAAAAATGGATGTCTAGTTCACATGGAACTAGACTAAACCTTGATCCAACTCAAACCAGATGTACAAGACCGAGTTGTAACTAAGTGAGCCAACTACCTCACCTTCTATTTTGCAGGCTATCAAGCCGGCTATTTCATAATTGTTTTCTGAACGGCACGATAGAAACTCATGTACTGTTCACAACAGCCGGCAAATTACATAAACATTTAAAACTAAGATATATTTTCTACATCCTATAAATATTGTTTCATTTCTAATAGTTGAGGAGGTCATAACCCGCTTAAGCTCTAAAATTTGTCTATGGCTCTTCTCGCCTAGTGTTTTCTTCTTTAAAGTAAGTATCTAAGTTATATTTATCAGAACGAACTTCATTGTTTATTGTAAACATGTGAAAACCGAAAAAAAATGAAACTGGAAAATAGACTAAAAACTTTTGAAACCTGTGGTCCGAGCCTGCAATGGAATGTATGAGCTCTGTTTATAACCTTCGTTAATTGCACCAGATAGCAAGCTAAAAAAGCTAAATCCTTCCTCAAGCCTAAGTGGCTAAAAGGGCCGGCGCTTATCTCAGGTTTCTGTACTGTTAAGTGGACGAGAGTCTTTGACTCCCCCTGGACAGGACACTAATCTATCGCAGGTTAGCTCCAGGCGAACTGGTACTCATTTATACAGCTGAGTCGACTGGAAAAAAGTCAAGCGAAGTGTCTTGTTCAAGGACACAACATAGTGGTCTGACCGGGGCTCGAACTCGCGAACCTAGGATTACGAGTCGAACACGCTAACCGCTCGACCACTGCGCCGCCGACACCACACAGCTGGATAACTATCATTAGATAACGAACGATTGTACCTGGTGCAGAGCCTGTACAAATCATCAACAGTATCTGGATGCTCCACAAGTCCTTCATGGCCACTGAGAAGCTGGAAAGTTGGCATTGACATCGCCTGCCGATAAAACACGGTAAGTATTCACAACATTATGAAAGATCAACACTTCATAACTTAAATACTTCTTGTTTGTTGCATATCTTTCACCATATTAAACGAGGGTCTGGGTACACAGTAATTGGCTCTGTGCTGTTGTGGTCGCCCTGCAAATTTCTTTTAATGTTTGGTTTTTAGGTTTTTGATTGTTTTCTTGCATTTATACACAATATGTGTCAGTGTAAGTGCGCATTTTTGATAGCTATTTATAATACTTTTCTTTTTTTACTTTCTTTTATATGGCGAAGCTAATACAAAAAAAATAACAAATGACATTTCATCCAAGGTTATGAATTGGCAGCAGATGTTTTTTAGAAAAGCAAATTTGTCTGCCACACTTGCGATATCATCAGTTGAAAATATTAAATGTTAACATTTTGAGAACCATAAAAGATATTGACAAAAAATTTTCACCGCTATTCCTCATTTAGAAATTCTATCCACTGAGATAATGAAAATTTTCACTGCATAGACGTTTTAAATACAACAAAACTGAGCACTTGCCTTTGTCATCTCTAATAGCCCTGGCACACAGCCTGCTTCATCTCCATACTCGTCCACCAAAATACTGGCCAGATAAAGCCAACAAGAATGATGATTAACGTTGTATGTTCGCACCATCTGTTATAGAAAGCAAACCATGAACAGCTAACATATCGTCTGGGTTTGTTGTCATTAATATGCAGCAACAAAGTGGTTCGTAATGGCACGTAATTATTTTCTTTGTTTCATTTAGTATTTAACAATTAATCTGGTACAACAATTAACTTATTCCCGGAGACGAAACCTAGAGGGTTATTCATCACCCAGATACTCACTAAACTTGAGGCGAATAAACGTTTTAGTAAAGTTACTCGGTTGATTTTCACAGAGAAAAGAATGGCTATTGACATAGACTTTTGTCGTCATTTGTTTATGCACACGTATCGACAACTGATGCATAACCCCCCCCCCCCCCCCTCGGAGCACAGTTGTCCTAGGGATGTTGCATTATCTTTGAAAAGTGTTATGCAAACGTTGGGCTCCACAAAACGCGAGGCGGCCATTTTGAAAATTTGCTCACACGCCTGTTATTATCACTTCGCGCGAGGTAATTACAACCGGCATAATACAACAGCCTCCACCAATAAAAGCAGTAGAAACTCTGTTATCACCTGAGTAGTCTTACTACCTAAATAAGGTTATTCTCAGCTATTGTACCTCTGACCCAATAACAAGTTTTAAAGTCCCAAATGTAACCAGCTTTGAAGTGTTTCTAGCTCTAGTTATTCTTGGAAGCTGGTACCCGTACAAATAGTTGGACTGAATGTGATTCTTGAATAAGCAATTAAATGGGTACTATAAAGTTTGTTGTTGTTCAAGACCATTACTATAACACAACCCACAACTCATTAGCTATCACTGCAACAAAAATTTATTTGCAGTTAAAAAATTCTAACGTTAATGCAAGTAAAATTATAATCTAAGGCTGTTGCAGCCTTCGAGTTTTCAATGAGCTGTTGAGATTTTTTCAATGAGCAACCATTGCTAATATCTCAATATTTGGTAATCATATCCAACACAACTTCCTTTAGCCTATAACTATCACCAAGGCTGGGTTGTTCAAAGGCTGGTTAACTTTAACCCTGGGTTAAGCCAAACTTCAAGCAGTAATTTCTTTTTAAGGAAAGGTTTCATTGAAGTTCTTATAAAATACTGCTTAGATTTTCCACGAAACAGAATTGTAACTCCAAATCAGTCTCTGTAAAGCTGAATATGAAAACAAGACCGTAGGTTAAAAACTTAACCTCGGGTTATCGCTAATCGGCTTTGAACAACTCGGTCCTATGGGTTAATCTGACTCCAGCAGAAGGCAATGAACCAACCTGATCAACGAGTGGGGCGAGTAGATTGACAGCACTTTTACCAATGCAGCGAACCGCAAACCTAATACATCTGAATAAGGACAACCATAAGGTACTCAGCTTGTAAAACTTACGTAAGACTATTTAAATATGTTACTGAGTTTGTAGTGTGAATGTGGGATGAGTGTTTCTCCATGCATGACACCTTCCTTGTTAAATTCAATCTTAATCGAATTATATTACTGATTTCCGATGGATTTTTATCGTTATATCAACGAAGGAACGGAAGTTAACAAGGAAATTGTATACTTCATTTAGATTATTATGTAGGACTTCTGTGAACTGGACAACATAGAACTATTTCATATATGTAGTGAGCGCGTGGGTGTGAATGTGGGATGAGTGTTTCTCCATGGAATACCAACATTAAATCTAAGAAAAGGCTGAAAAATTTTTGTACAAAAAAGGACTTCTCGAAATTTATAATAATAGGGAGTCAATGATTATTTATATTATCTATTGAAAAACTAAAACCAAGAAAACAAGGAGAAATGTATGTACAAAAAACAGAAGGACTTTGCGAAAGTAATAATACAAGGGTCAGAGATTTTTTATGTTATTAATTCATCTAAATACCAAAACCAAGAAAACCTTGAGAAGTTGGTGTACAAAAAAGGGACTTCTAGAGAGTAACACAAGGGTTAGTGTAACTTTTAAAACACTTCTTTCTTTCAAACAGATTTTGTTACCTGTAAAACAAAAAGTTGTAACGTTCTCCTGGAAACCTTGTTGTGAACATCATTAAAAAAGTGACTTTATTCTAATTGGCTTTAGCTGACAGGAAACTTACCTGCAACATCGCTCTATCACTTTCACATCCGCCTGATATTTTTCGCAAACATTGGATAGTACCGGCCATACCTACAGTTTAAATGTTTAGTTTATCAATCTAACAAAAATACTATCACTGGTAGACTTGAGCAAAAACCAAATTTGTTCATTAGCTAATGATTGCTAGGAACAAAAAGCCCACCTGAATTCAAATATACGATGCTACTTCCAAAAGCCATAATCGGAAGCTTACTATGGTACTATTTTCAACTTCAGTAAATGAATGTTCGAGTGCAAACTCTCTTTTCCCTTGAGAAATACGTTTAGTAGGATCGTTTCTGTCTTTATCAACTCAAATTAGGCTCGATGTAGAGTTGATCAAGGTTGATTCTTTCAAATTCTCGATCACTATCTTTATCAACTGGAATAAGGCTCGATTTGAAATTTATCAAGATTGATTCTTTAAAATTCTCGATCACTTCTGTCTTAATCAACTGAAATAAGGCTCGATCTGGAATTGATCAAAATTTATTCTTTCAAAATCTCGATCGCTTCTGTCTTTATCGACACAAATAATGCTCAAAGTGGAACTGATCGAGACAGACACCTTTGCATTCTAACAGGTCACATGCTAGTAATTTCTGTACAGAAGTTGGTTGTTTAAAAATAAAGACGTGAGACTGGGTACCAACCTCTTCTACAACAGCTTGACAGGGATGACATTTTCCAGTGACCGATGATGGGTTAGTGAATCTGAAAGACAACTGGATTAGTTGATAGGATAAAACTACCCTTTAGTATACCTAAAGAGCTGAAATACAACAATTTTGTCATGAGACCATCTTACAAAGCAACACTGATGTCGAATTTAAAATTGGGCCTATCCAAACCTGAAGAGCGCTGCCAGTCTGTCAAGCCACCGAGTGGGGTCTGCATGGGTAGTCTTAGGAACAGACAGAACCTAAATAATACAAATTGTACTTGTATAAGTGATCAAAACAGAAACTGTAAAACTACTCACGACTGGCACTACTCTTTACAGAAACTCGCTGAAATTATTTTTAATTTCTCAACACAGCGGCAATGCATGCACTTTGCGAGTCTTTGTCTATTGGGGCAAATCGGATAGAATCTTTGAAATGAGTGTTTATTCACAAGTCTGAAACATAACAGACCGGAAAAAAATAAACAACAACGAAAAGGAATAAGGGAAAACACCTATCTCTTTCCTTCAAAACATAATCTTTGTGGTTGTTGCCAAGTGCCTCTCTAAAAGACATTTTATATAATAACACACACGCATGCGATTATTACGGTTGTGATTAGAATTACCTGATTAAGAGCAACGATTTGCGGTTGGCAAAGACGTCGCAACCCCTCAGTAATTTTGTCATCGGGTAAATCTTCTAAAACTTTTCCTATTCCTGAAACAAAACATCAAGAATGGGAACATTTTCAGACAAAGTTACATCTCTTCCACTGAGCAGCTTAATTTTTCTTACTTCTTCATTTACAAAAAGTCGATCAAACACTTCCACAGAACTGCTTCTTAAGTGATTTATCCTTCACCATAAAACTAAACCAAATATCAAGAAAAGGGCTGCTCACTTCATGTGCCCGATAGCTATCATGTAAATTCTACCTAAATATAACTTTCACCATGAACACTCTGCGATACATAACTGATAAATATTTAAAATGGTTTTCGCCCGTACAGCAGCTGAAAGAGTGCCTTATCCATCATAGTTGAAACTTAACACTCTAATCCTGATTGCTCACTCCGGGCACGATAACAGTTGTTATTACAACCTCTCATTCACAAAAATGTCATTGCATATCATACTCATCATCATCACTCGAAGATGTAGAGACATTAAGCGGTGTAAACTCTAATGAAACTGGTAGAAAGACAGCAACATTGGCATCAATTAACTAACCAAACACAACTCGATTGATTTTTTCAAATCATCCATCCTCTGTTACATACCCTTAACGAGTCCAAAACTTGCTTCAGATGAGACAGATAATGAGTCAATTGCTACAAAAACCTGTCAAAATGAATAAACAGAAATGTTGACCAAAACCATTTCTTTGCAACAGACCACTGAAGAAATCCACTCTGTTGAGTTGCTTACATCATACATGGCACTTGCAATAATAGGGGGAAAATTCAGAAATCTAAACTTTAAACAGTATTAACTTTCAATCCGCAACTTTGGGGTTAGTTGGATTTACAAAGTGAATTTATTTTGTGTCTTAAAAGAATTTGGCCAGAGCGTGGGCGGGTTAGTGCAACGAATTGTTAAGCCAATTAAGTTTTTACATCACTGATTAATATTAGTTGGATTTAAAAACTGTCTTTTAAAAGGCAAGTAATTGAGATCGGTTAAGATTTTCTATCATTAACACTAAATAAGTTGGATTAACAAACTTTTTTGGGTCTTAAAGAACTGGATTGAAAAAAAGGATTTGTATTTGAAAAACAGTAACAACCATGACGATTTTACTTACAGCTGTTCTGTCACAGAAGTACTGGCAAAACGGATTGACGTTAGTTCTGGGTTGGTACAGGCATAACATTTTGGTTCAAGTAAACGTTCCTGGTCTCAAATTAAACTCTTGTTAAGGCTATGTCCATATCAACAAATCAATTGACAACTATGTGCGTGTAATTTACGCCAAGCAACTTATTTGACCATTTCCATGGTTTGAATTTCCCGGGTGCCGCCATTTTGAAATGTGACGTGTTACGGGTCCAGTGGCCAGACACCTCTCGTTCGTTGCTATTGTATTTATGGGGAATTGAGACTGGCACTACAACCGTAACACGTCACATTTCAAAATGGCGGCGCACAGGAAATTCAAACCGTGGAAATTATCAAAATACATTGCTGGCGCTAATAATACACACAGAACTATCAATTTTGAATTTGCTGCTGTGGACATAGATTTAGCAAAGGTTTTGTTTGAGACCAGGAAGGTTGTACACCCGTGGAACCCTTAAAGTCATCAGAAAAACGTTAAAAAGAGTATCACTGACACAATCTTCACAAGATTTTGCTGCCATCACCAAGATTAAAACTAAAGTTTAACTGAAAATACGAAGTCCTCAATAATACAATTGAAAAGACACTTTGGTATTCGTGACGAAAACGAGAAAACTAAGAATGCTGCTTTAGGCAACTACTCGTACCGAAAAAGACGGAATCAGGTACAAATATCCATTATTTCCGGCAGACAAGAACAGATATAAACGATCATGAAAACTCGCAGAAATGATACAAGAACCTCAAACGTTGACAGTACTGAGACATGTTTTCAAAAAACAGCGAACTTCCATAGGTATTTTTAAAACGTGCTGAGTTACACTCGCAAGGCATTATGGAAAAACATTCATCCGGTTTTTCATTTAATGGTTAATTTACCACCTGGGCATTTTTTCATTATTATAGCGAGTTAGCACCTGGGAAAGATGAACGAGTACTACCTGGGCCAAAATATCGAAATGTCTTGCCATCTGTTTATGACATCTTAAACACACTGTCTCCAAGGCAACAGCACTGACAGATGACAGTTTGGGTTTCTGGATCTTGGTCAATAAAAAATGTACAGCTGGATCTGAAACGGGTACAGCAAACAGGTTCAGTACACTGATAAAAAAAAGAAGTTATAAACAGCTCCATTTTACCCTTCCCATGAACTTAAAGGGGAACTGAACTCTAATATCAAAATTTTTTAAAAGAAGTTCTTCAAGGTGTTGAGAACACACCTAAAAGTTTTTTTCTTGTGCCGCGCTGATTTTCCGAGAAATTCTAGTATTTATGTGCGTGTTTCGGGTCGTTTAGGGTCATTGAGCGTGGGCGCCTGTCGACTTGTCAGCGGTAAACGAAAGTCAAGTGTGACGTAGGTTATGGGGAGCAAGCGAGCGCTTGAACTGTTTTTGTTGTCATAAGCTCGCTTTCATAGTCAAGAGTGGAGTTTACAAATTACGTTGTGTGCGATATCTCACTCCAATGACGAACTTTTTCAGTCCGAGCCATCTACTATCCATATCGGACGTCATAGCCTTACTTCTCTCCGATTAACCCCTATTTCTGAGCCGCCGGTACGATGCGGCAAGTAACGCGTTTTAAACTCGAATTTCTCAGAAAGTCAGCGCGATACGAGGAATTTTTTTTAATATCTTCTTCACACTCAGTTAAAGATTTTGTTTGACAAAAGTTGATTTTAGGGTTCATTTCTCCTTTAAGGTTAACTTTACATCAACGTGGACTCTAACCTTTAACCAAAGAGGGATAGAAGTAGTTAGTTTCCATTTTTAAGGTTAAAGCCTAATTCGCGGTCCAACAGAGTAAATAATTTAAACAAAGCATAGTACTTTTTACTGTAGAATATTGATTTCCTTCAGTGGCATTTGCGTAAACACAACACAGATGGATTCAAGTGAAGCCTTACCACTGGAACGGGTTATAATCCAAGGGTCGCTGATCTACAGCATAAACAAGGAATCCCTTAAACCCACACAAGGAAAGAGAAAAAATCTCTGACCTCGGTGGGATTCGAACCCACGACTTACGAAACAGATCTACGTCGCTCTAACTAACTTTTTACAGTGTTTTTCAAACTGTTTGACACTGGTTTCAATATTGTATGATGGTCTTAACAAATCTCAAACGTTTCCGTAGTAACTTCTACCTTCATCAAGGATTTAATGATAATGAATTCGCAAAAGGCTTCAAATGTAAATAACAAGTATGCGGATGTAGACTATTTGCTGGCAATTTTTTTTTTCTGCAAAATGGATGGTAAATGTTTGGATTGTTTAAATGATCGTTCCCCGCATTGTTTTCTCCAATCGAATACCACGCTTCTAGGAAAAATAACACACACAGCAAGTTTGATTTTAACAACGCTCTGATACGTTAACAAATACAGCAACTGATAACTGATTTATCCCTTGCATGAAGAACCAAGAACTAAACCGCAGTTTTTGCTGACGCTTTAAACCCTGGCGCTAATGATGAATAGGAATAGGCCTCATGCACGTTGACGTCAAACTAGTCAATTTCACCCCAAGCCTCGTATTCAATAAATAAGTGTGAGCATTTGCACGTACAGTTCGTGTTCACGAAGGAACTCTTTTCATTTGTGGGCGCTTTGGGATTTGATTTATGAAACATTCACACTTTCGTGATTCGAAAGCGAGGCTTGGTGGTGTTTGACGTAAACATACATACGGCCTATGAAAACAATTATAAACATTTTCATCCTTTTTATGTATAGAGTTTTATATACGCACAACTTCGGTAGTAATGGCGGGATCGCCGGTGGAATACTATTAGTTAAACACCATAGATTATCCAATGGTATTTCAGTATTCTGATTTGCTGTATCATCTAAAGCATGGGATAAATGTATATGTAAACGTACCTAATATATCGGGATGGTTTTCAATCCATTCTGAAAGCTCCCCTATAAGAAACACAGCACTGTATTGAACAGCTATGTGAGTGCTCTCTGGCAAACCAAAGATCAATGGCAGGAAGCTTCCAACTACATCACAGTCCCTGAAATATAAACGTTTTAACTTGTTTACGTTGAAGCATCAAAGAACAGTTACAATTGTACAGCGGAACTAATAAAAGTACTAAAGAAGCAAAAGGGTAGGGGAGAGTCACATAAGGACAGTACTAGGATCTGGTTTCGAGTGTCATGGAAGATGAGACTCCCCATAAAATAGGGCACAAGCAGGACCATAACACAGCCCTCAGGAAAAGCTGGTACTGTAGGTTTCTACATAAAGACGGTTATTGTGTCTGATCTAGGTGTCATGGAAGGTGAGACTCCCTCCCTAAATAGGACACTACCGGGACAACAACACAGCCCTCAGGAGAAACTGGTATTTTTTTAAATAGCAAAAAGGTAGTGGGGTTCTACATAAAGACGGTACTTGTGTCTGATCCAGGTGTCACGGAAGGTGCGGGGGGGGGGGGGGGGGGGGGGGGGGGGGGGGGGGGGGGGGGGGGGGGGGGGGGGGGGGGGGGGGGGGGG
>JAOBAT010066350.1:5526-23330 GCA_026413305.1 Hydrozoanthus tunicans
ACGTTGTCCTTCTTGTGAATAGGGATCCACTTACCCATTTCCCACTCCTTGGCCATACACTGCCCCTTTAATATAACTTTGTTGAAAACACTTGTTAAGGAAGGGAATAGCCCATGCGCTAGTAATCTAATGGCTTTGGAAGTTTTTTAATTTAATTTTATTGCGATATTCAATTACATGTTGCAGGTGTTCATGGCTCCGTAGGTAGCATGGCTAATCTAGGCGGGCCAGCATAACTCAACTGAAAGAGTGTACTGCTAAAGGGTAATAATTGTCGAATTATAGTAAAAGGAAGAGAATAGGGAGACATTTATGTTGTGTACAGTTATCAGTGTTGCCTCGAGAGCTCGAATCTCACTAAAACTTTGGCGCACACGTGCGGAACAAGCTGAGCATACAGCCTCGCGAGCAAACAGCTCGGCGCTTTATCTCAAGTGTGGGCCGCCTTTTTTTGAATCCGCTACTTACAAAGAAGTAATTGGTGAACTCCTCATCTTTCCCATCCATTTCCGGTTAAAGATCTGTCTTTAGTTTTAGTGCTAAGAAACGGTTTAAATGTACTGAAAAACTCTTCGAGGATCTTCTGAAATACCCTGGGATATTGACTTCTTTCTAGTAACTTTTAACTGCCCTTCTTCTCAATCTGGTAGCTTCATTTTCTCAACAACGTACTCCAAGGATTATCAAATGGTAGTTGAAACTTGCATATAAAGTTGAAGTCAGTGACTCAAAATTTTTTCTTAGCTTTCAACTTGTGAATCAACAATTTCTTCAACTCCCAGGATTCTTCAGAACGATCTCAACTGAACTTCTTAGCATACTTTCTTTAATTCTGAATTGCATTCTTCCTTTCCTTTGTCGTATAAGGCACATCCTTTTTCTAACCCCCATCTTCTTAGTAGACATATGTTTGTCCAGTACATCCGTAACTTTGCTTCTCCAATGCTCGCATGTCACTACATTCACATTTTCGGTAGTAGAGAAGTAATTCTGATTCATGCTCGTGAGACAACGTGCTTTCATCTTCTTTTATTTGTAACAAGGAGTTTTTACAGCATTGGGGAAAAACCAGTCCTACTTTGGCTTCGGCTGCAGTTTCTGTTGACCAAAAGGCCAACATCAACTTTAGCCTCAGCCAAGCAGGACGGTCCGTACTCCACAAGAGTAGAGTTAAAAAGGCCCCTAATTACAAGTTACGTTTTTCTTTATTACTTGCAAACAAAAGCTCACCGCGTGCTCGAACAAAAGACTTACAGAACAATACGTTTTGCAACGTGACACTTGTGCTGATTTAGATTATGAGTTTCCAGGCAACTCTACAGTGAATCGTGCATACACATTAGCCTTGTGCGTTTAACAAATTTGCATAGGAAAGAACACATGCCATCTTATGATCACTAAGACTAAGTTCGACTACATCTGAAGAATGTAATCGGTTGAATTTGCGAGGATTCACGTCAAGGAGAGTCTCTGAGGTGGGTGTCGCTCGAGTAGGTTTTGTGAAAAAACGTGTTAGTTGGTGGGCCTCCTCCAGTTCACAGGGGCGTAGCAAGGATTTCTAGGAGGAGGGGGGGGTTCCAAATTGGTTCCAACGAAAACGCGTACGGTTGGTCCAAAATCCTTACACCACGTAAACGCAAATAGATACCTCCGTGACGTTCACTGTACTTATTGTAAGTATAGAACAAAACGAAGAATTTCAGGAATCGAGAGTCCATTGCACTCTTGCTGGGATAAAATCACTGTTAAAAATAGGAGAAGGGGGGAGGGGGGTTCCGGAAGCCCTGGAACCCTCCCCTGGCTACGCCCCTGGTTCAATTAGTATCTTCCCCTCCCTTTCATTAGATATTATTCGTACAGGTTCAAATCTCCTAAAGTAGCTATTATAGAGCGTTTCTTGAGCCCATGATGTAACTTGATGCAGCTCCTCTTCTACCTTGTGATAGTAAAGTGAGCTCGCCTTCTCTGGGTGTCTGTATACGTACGCTCCAGTTACTAAGACATTCTTGTTATGTAAGGATGACTGACTCAATAGGAAGCGTTTCGAAGGTGTTGTAAGTCTTGATAGCTTTTAGTCTCCTAGACTACGTTTACACGGTACCGGTTGAAATTTTAACCATGTTCCGTTAACATTGAACCAGCCGAACCGTACCAATATCTAACCGGCTAACCGTACAAATTTTTGTTCGGCAAAATCGAGGTCAGTTTTTTGTCCGGTGCCGTCAAAAAGGTAACTGGTACGGTGTAAACACTTCAGCCGGATGAGTTATTGCACGGTTAGAGGTTTGAGGTTTGGTCTGTGCACGTTCACGTGGAAAATGGCTGATAAGTAACCACGGGCTCTAAGTAAGGTCTCAAAAAGCCAGTCTCGTGTAAACAAAATTTATTTTCGGGCAAAAAAGAGACGGTTCCGTGTAAACAGTATGCACTGCACTAGTTTTCGACCGGTTATTTAACCGGCACCGTGTAAACGTAACCTTAGTCGGTACTATCTGATGCACATAGATCAAAACTCCTCCACTTTCCTTTTACTCTATAGTTCTGATAAAGGAACTAATCTGTGGTCTTAAAATAGGGTACGGGAAAACAACTGTCAATTTTTTGTTTCCAGTTGAACAAATATTCCTGCTTTGAGCTCATTAACTATTAGTATCACTTCCTCAAACTTATTTTGTAGACTTTCAATGTTAAGGTGAGCCATAAACACGTGACTTGGATGCAATCGTCTGACAATAACCACGACCGCCTCTTGTAAAGGATCTTTCAAGAGCTGTTTCTTACGAGTCTTTCTTTGGAGTCTGTACAAGCTGCTACGAATTTTAAAGGTGAAAAATTTCTCTCACGGCGTCCTTGTAAACCAGGTGAATTTGTTTTTGTATTTTTTTAACTTTACATAGTTAGAGAGTAAGACTTGTATTTTAATTGTATATTTCTAAATATTCCTGGAGGACTGACCGTGGTTAAATAAAGTTATCAGTCAGTCAGACCATTTTTTAGCATGCAGTCAGTACAGGGATCCGGGTTGGGTGAGATATCTCAGCTAAGAAATAAAACTCGCAGTTGTATTGGCGTAATTAAGACATCTCCTTTTCGACAACTTGGGCTACCTGTGTAAAAAAGGGCGACTCGTAGAATTCGATATATAAGGACTTGCTATTCACCAACGAATGAATTATTTGTTCGGGGCATACGTGTTTCGAGTCCCCGCCATGACTGTGGGTGTCTATGCATGGTCTCTACATCCGGGCGAGGAGTGAGGTGTTTTGAGATGAGTTGAATAATTCGCTTGGTTGACTCAGCTTCAAGTTCCATTGTCTTCAGTTGTCAACCATTATTCACAAGTATTGGCTTTATGCTTAGCTCAACTAGTATAGTCAAACTCTGATCCGCAGCAAAACTTATTTCAAATAATTATTTCATAAGAACTCCATCGAGCTGTTTAACGACACTAGGGCTCTCGTCCATTCCGTTTGCTATTCAACGACGATCTTATTTTGTGTGCAGAAATGGCTAAGTTAATAGAGCACTTCTGAACCTTATTACAAATTCAAAATTGCAAATGCCGATATACTCGATAGAGCACGTCTATGCCCCGAGGTTTGAAGGGGGGCCATACTCCCTACTTTAGGGAGGTAGGTACGGCCGTCGTACTTAATAGTCAGTCCGGCATTTTTAGGGTTGTCAAAGGGAAACTTGTGTTAAACCAAGAGCCTGGTGTTTTGAGGGTGGAAAGTCGCGAGGCTTTAAGACTCCTTGCTTTGGTATTAAAACGTGTGTACTGATAAGAAGCAAGACAAAAGTCCTTTGGCGAACATTCTATTACGCGAACGCTTTACTGCATATTGTGTTCAATGCAACACGAGGGTACCAATCCGCTAGCTATAGGGAAAACTCTGGTTTTTACTTGGTATTTTTTATGGTAAGTTTCATACCGAGAGGTAATTTTATGGAAGGAACTTTTATGTCTTGGTATTCATAGGATATTTTGGGGACTCTTTCGACGGTCATCCCTACCAGTTTCTTACCCGGAGTACCCCCCTCCTTCCCTCGAGGTATACCCTAGCTTCTTTACAAATATTAAAAACTCCTGTCCGTGCTTTACTCCCGTTCGCGGAATCCTTAAGAAATGTCTGCCCCACCTTTGATAAAAACTCAGTGGCTTCGCCAACAAATGCAAAGTGGTGCGAAAAACCTTTGCATACTTGACGGATCATGGCATTTGCCGGTAACGAAACGTGATGCAAAAAAAGAATTCGTTGAAAAACGAATTCCTGGAGCTATCTTTTTTGACGTTGAGGAGTGCTCCGACAAATCTTCGCCGTACACTCTTATGATTCCATCAGCAGAAGTGTTCAGCCGTTATGTGCAGAATCTTGGAATAACTAACGACACTCACGTTGTCGTGTACGATAGAAATGAAAAGTTTGGTTTGTTCTCTGCCCCGCGCGTTTGGTGGATATTCCGTGTGTTTGGGCACAGTTTGGTATCTGTGGTTGATGGGGGATTACCAAAATGGTGCAATGATGGTTTACCAACAGAATGTGGTCATTTGAAAGAGCTTCCTGAAGGTAAATTAATCGAAGCATAGTTTATAAAAGTGAAACACGCAAGAACTTCATGTTTCATGTGTTCAATTGCAGTGAGCCTTCCCCCCTCATAACTAACATAAAAACTTTAAAAAGGTGATTAACGGTAATTAACTATAATTTTTAATTGACACTGGTTTTTACGACAAACCTAGGCATAAGAGCGACTAGGAAATTCCATTATTTAAAATAAAGTCGGGTAAAACATTTTTTGAGCACGTGAGGCTTAGGGTGTGAAAACGTGAAACAATATCCCTAAACAACTGAAAGGAGTATAAGCTACTAAAGTAGTTATAGAACAGCGCCCGGGGGGGGGTACTCCCTATATTGGGGTGGTAGGTATGACCGTCGTATTTTTTAGGGGTTAAAATTGTCAGTCCGGTATATTTTAGGGGTTGTTAAAAGAAATTCTGTGGAAAACCAAGAGTCTGGTATTTTTTAGGGTCAAAAAAAACCGAAGCTATTGGACTGTTTGCAGTCCCGTGTTTTAGCAAACGTGCATACTGATAAGATGTTAAGAAAAAAGTCCCTCGACGAACGTTCTAGTGCGCGCGCGCCTTTGTTCAGTGCATATCATGAGGAACTTTGCGCCGATCCGCTAGCTGTCAAGGGAAAATTGGTATTTTTTAGGGTAATTTTAAAACCGAGAGGTATTTTTTAAGGGGGGAATTTTTTATCCCTTCGCCAGTAAATCAAGTAAAACCCGCAACTAACTTTATTCGTGTACAGCACGAAACATGGCCGTCACAGAAAAGACGCGTAGGACTGGTAGCTAGTGTTTACATTTGCCAGGGAGACCGCTGACTAACGATACAGAATAACAGTAACACAACAGGTCACTGGCGCTTGGTATTTTTAAGGGTGTATTTGGGACTTTTCCGACGGTCATCTCTACCCTTTTGACCCCGAAGTACCCCCCCCCGGGGAACAGCGACTCTTTGAAATCAGCCGGGTCCTTTATGCCTCCTCCCCATGGTGTCATGGGCTGACTGAACATGTAGTATTTAATTATATGCTTGAACTGGGTGTGTAGTGTTCTAGATAGCTATAACAAGAGACGGGGCGCACACCCTGCCGCAGAACCGGCGCCTTTCGAACTCGGCTAACCGCCGCCTGGTTAGCCAAGTTGGTAAGGCGTCAGTCTGCAGTGCGGGAGGCTCGGGTTCGATCCCCGGTCGGGCCTTCACTCAGGGTCTTAAAATAATTTGAGGAGAAGGTGCTGCCTTTGCTCCAACATCTGCAAATGGTTAGACCTTCGCGTCTTCTCCGATAAGGACGTTAAACCGTAGGTCCAGTCTCTCGCTCCTTCTATCGAGGGACTTAAAAGAACCCACACACTTGTCGCAAAGAGTAGGGTAGTGATCCCGGTGTTGTGGCCTGTTTCTGTTTCTTCCACTGAGGGCACTTCTTATCGGCTGTTAGTTGCGCCATAAAATGCGAGCCGCTCTAGCGGACTTTCTAAGACCCTCAACTGTCTAACCTTGTATATACTTGTAAACAGGTTCTGAAAATCCCCGATGGGAGAACTTGTATATATTTTGTATGTATGTAGAACACAAGGACAGCTGTTTCTGGTATTTGCGCTCTGCTTGGGCAGTTACAAATGAAAGCAAGCACTACAACAACAGGCAATGAAACTGATGATCAATTTGGCTCATAATTACTTTCTTTCAAGCAACTCCTCACGATCAAGATGATAAAGAACTCCGAAAAGAGTTGAAGTATCAATAAACTGTTAATTAACGTTTTGGATTTTAACTACAAATCTCGTTATGGTATATATTGAGGCAGACGCTCTAAAAATGAGAGAGCACTAGATGAAAATGACAATGTGCAAGTTGCGATCTTTCCTTATAGCTAACTAGAATACTGTTGTGGATTGATTTATACTAAAAATTATAAACGGTGTATAGAAATATGTAACATATTCTCATAATCAGGGTCAGGGTTTTCCATAGAATTTGGGCAGCAGCCGCTCCCTACCGTACTCTTACTTAGGGTGAGTACATTTCCCCTCTCCTCCTCTCAGATGTACAGTATGAGTTTTAGTTTATTTTGTTTTGTACCACATTAAGTAATGTTTATGCTTTAATTCTTTAAAAAATTATTTGCTAGATGTTGGCCCCTCGGATGAAAATCTGCCATGGCACCACAACAGCAAAGGGTGTACAGCTAGTCTGGGTTTATAACTTAGCTTAATTTTTTGCCCTGGGATTATATTTTACGAATTTTTGAAACAATTTTTACCTTTTTTTTCTTAGCTGCCAAAGAACCATTCAAAGCAACTTTAAACAAAGATTTGATTGTTGACTACGAGTTCATCCTGTAAAATATCTCTGCACCAGAGAAGACCAGAGTCCTTGATGCACGACCTGAAGGAAGGTTCAAAGGCGCCGCCCCCGAGCCAAAACCTGGCCTTTCAAGTGGACATATGCCTTTCTCTCAAAGCTTCTTCTTTGCCAAGTGTATCGATATGGAGAACAAAGTTATGAAAGATTCTGCAACTTTGAAAGCTTTGTTTGAGGAAAGTGGAATTGATCTAAGCCAGCCACTGGTCACGTCATGTAGCGCTGGAGTGACAGGATCTTTGTTGCTCTTTGCAACATTCCTGGCTGGTAAAAGCGACACAAGGCTTTACGATGGCTCGTGGACCGAGTTTGCCCAACGAGCTTCGCCTGAAATGATACTGAAGGATTAGCAATAGCGGAACTTTTCAAACGTTACCCTTGAAGATTCAGGTGTCAAGTCTTCATTCAAGAACTAATGTAAAGCAGCGTTTCGTTGACATTTATTTACCAAGCTACTGAGTTCGACTAGTTTATCCGTTAAGTAGCTTGTGTTCAACCTCTGTAAAGTTATAATATCGACCTGGCTTTTCTACTTATTGTAACTTTTAATTACCATCCGTGACTACTAAAATAAAGTTGCTGTTGCGGCGGCTGTTGTTGTTGTTGTTGTGGCAATGCGGCATGTCAAAACCTGATTGTTATAGTACCAAGGGCCCAGTTGTTCAAAAGACGATTAGCCCTAATCCAGAGTTAACTACCATGACAACCAATAGGTTTTGTTAAGAGTTAACCCTGAATTAAAGTTAATTGGCTGTCGAATTTTATTCTTGCCCAAGTTTAGCTGGACTATCACAGTTGTCTATTTAAAGCCTGGATATTTCATTTGATTCTTTTTACTGACTTAGCTGGAAACAATTAGTGTATATTATTTTATAATAAACAGTAATTATGCTACCAGCTTTAAATTTATTTCGGCTTGTAAATGCTCCAAATATAACTCAGGACTCGAATTAAATTGAACTTTTTTTTTCAAGTAAACGGCTGGCTACCAGAGACATATATGTTTCAACCTGTAATCCATACTATGTCTGGATCTGTATTAACTCAGTATTAAGCTTTATGGGCGAGAATTGTTGCAATTACCACTAACTGAACCCGGTGGGAAGGCAAACGCCGCGAGGAGGCAGACCTAAAGAGAGTTGACGAATGTAAAGAAGGAAAGGGGGGTTTGGGGGGGGGGGGGGCGACGAAATTAAGGTCCAAAGGCTGGCTTGCTGTTAGTGTATCTGGTGCATGTGCTAAAAAACGAGAGGATTTGCTAGTAAAGGCTCAAGACCCTATTTCCCGATCGGATGATGATGGTCATTAAAGTACTATTGAAGCCTTTTTGTCATTTGTGTTTTTATAGCTTTATTTCTGAGGGCTTTTCCAACACTTCTATTGAACAGTAAACGGATAAAAGTGCTTGCCTGACCATTCTAAGTCCGTGAAATAACTTTTCAAAAAGGCGCATTCAGTGCACATAAAATTCAGAACATACGACGGCGATTATTGATGTCACATAGTTTAAAAGCTTTATACCAGCGTTGAGAGCGAAATAGTGAGTTAGTTTTTGCTCAAACACTGGGACGCCAGCCGTGCAAACTTTGCCATTTGACCGGGAAAATTAATTAGTTTAAAAAGTTCTCGCAGCTTTGGCGCTAAAATAGCATTTTGTTTCCGTAAATCTCAACGCGAAAGTTATTTTTAAAACTGGTAACAAGTGCCTTAGCGAAGTTATACGGATCAGACTTTAACTTAAGATATTTTAAACTAGTTTGAAGATTCGCTCCAGTATCTCTTTAATTAAACAAAATTTTGAAAAGAAAGTTTGCGAAAGTGCAAAAAACGGTAGAGGAAATTTTCATTGTTGAGCATAATGTAATGTACTCTTTGCTGAGGGTAAGCCTCCCACGATTTTCCAATAAGATAGAAACTTGAACAACGAACAAGCAAAAATTGTAAATCAGAATAACACATTCTATAACACAAATTTATCAGTGTAAATGTATTATTCCATATCGAATCCTAACGTTTGTCTTTGTCTGTTAGTTGAGAATAGAATCTATCAGCAACATCCATAATTGCGCTTTTATATAGGAACGAAACGTTGGATCTGAGAAAGTCGTCATTTTACGCCACTGAAGTGCTTATAGCTTCAGTAACAAACTCATTTGTTTCGCAACTTGGATTTTTGGCAGTTTTGTCGGAATTGTGACAAACGGCGATTTGAAGGGCAAAGAGAAACTGGAATTTTAAAACTACGATGATACCAGCTAAACGGTCTCATATTTCTTAGTGAGATTAAAGCGCTTTTGATTGAGGATTGTTAATAATCAAAGGATTCCCCTTGTACTCAGATGAGAATAAAGCGTTTTCGATTATTAACATTGTTAATAATCAAAGGATTCCCCTTGTACTCTAATGAAAGTAAAGCGCTTTCGAGTGTGTGGTCGAGCTGTGCTGCAGGCACAGATCTGCGTGATCCACTTTCAAAGCTGATTTTCTCGGGTACATGTGGAATATACCTGCTGATCTTATAAGTTTGTTACAGTCTCAGCAATTTTTAGGATATAGACTTTCAAAATTTTCTAGGGGATCGGAGGATATATTAATTCATCCCAGGCGACGCGATTCTCGGGAACTGAACGGAACTAATAAATTTACCTATGATGCTTTGCGCGTGGAGACAGATGCACGGAGTCTGGGAATGGTCCAGTAGGATGACTTCCTGACAGATTAAATTAAGCTTTCGGCAATGTTGAACTTTCAAAGAACTTTTTTGTTTTATGCGTTCTCAAGCTACAGAAAGTTTACAAAACCTAGAATGTGACCTTGTGCTGCTTCTAGTGAAGTTGAACCCTTTGTAGTCTTCATTGTGTTACATTTTCGCCCGACGTCTGTGCGCCGTCACAGCGAGCGAGCTGGATCATGTCAGGCAGCGTGTGTAGTTCTTCCGACGGAACGCGGACACCAAGATCTTTGGACTCGTTAAACTTGAAGGTAACAACGATATTTAATTTCAAATTTTATCAGACGAATTCAAAGTCGGCACCAAGTATACGGGGGAGCTCTATTGTGCTTGTTTTTTCTTCTGGTGGCGTTGAGTCGAGGTTGTGGTTTCGAGGAACGAATAAAAACAAGCTGAAATGAATGAAGTCGTGATTCTTAACCCTTTCCGATGTCAGATTTTGCTGCTTTATTGATCAAAGATCTTAACAGTATCTTATCAAGAACTCGTACAGTCTCTTCAGTCATAACAATTAGCTGGTACAAATATTTTCTAGCAATGTCGAGTTTTATTAGATCAGAAAGATTTCTCGGAGGCATATTTTGATTACTTATGTTACATTTTCGAATTCAGCTGCAAAGCTAGAAAATCAAAGGATTATGCTCCATGGCATGTGTTTCACATAAAACTTGACATTTTTACATTTTTAATGCAAAAAGAAAAGTTTTTTGTTCGTTGAATGAATTCATTTATAAGAAAACTAGTGTTGAAGCAAGTACTTATGCTGAAGCGGTTTTATACAAATTTGGCTA
Organism: Hydrozoanthus tunicans; assembly: GCA_026413305.1. Taxonomy (NCBI): domain Eukaryota; kingdom Metazoa; phylum Cnidaria; class Anthozoa; order Zoantharia; family Hydrozoanthidae; genus Hydrozoanthus; species Hydrozoanthus tunicans. The sequence goes on from JAOBAT010066350.1 coordinate 15,983, forward strand.
AAAATAGCTGGCTTTTCAAACAATGCCAATTCAGCTCGAGTACCTGGCTGTTCAGTCCATCATACACTGTATTTTCTGCCAACTACTATTAAGGGTAGTTTATTTTCTTTTATGAACTGCAGAAATTGATTGTATTATTATGTTTAAAGCGGTTGGTAGAGTTATATTCTTTTAAAAGTGGGACGCAAAATTACAACTGGGTGATTTCCTTTTAATTTATCTTCTGTACTATACTCTTACTTTTTTGGCACTTGTCACATAGATCCAGCAAGGAAAATGCTCCATTCCTTGTTATTAGTGCTTAATCGAACTCAAAACATTTTCGAAGTTGACTTTGTTTCCTTAAACCTTTTACATAAATGTCTTTTGGAAGTAACCGTTGATCAAATTGATCTCCATTGTGCTCGGTTTCATGGTTCATGTCTTAAATTTTATTGTCTTTCACTAATTACAATTATTGTGTTTTGCATCTATATTTGAGCTTACTCTTAAATTTAAAGAAATTCATAAATTATTAGATATGTTTAAAAAAACTTCTTTTTATGACAGGCATAACGTGGGTTTCGATAAAACTTATTGCAGCAAACACACAAAGCTACTCAAGACAAAACACTAACAGTTATTGACTGTGTGTTATAACATCTACCCGAAGTCTGACAAGTAAATAATTATTAAATTTTTTAAATGATGAAACACTTGTTATATCAGAAAGTTATGAGTTGAATAAAAAAAAAGTGATTTGACCAACTAAAATTTTTGAGGTAAACTTTGCTGTTGCAAGTTCAAAGAATCTGCCTATGCTCTGATGAAGGTCTGTGCTAGAGACATCAGCTTTCAGAACTTCACACATAGCAGCGTTTAATCTTTTAGTTGATCCTATCATATACATCTGTTGTTACACAACAGCATGCCAGTATACAAAGTTTTTCTAAACCATTCTTTTTTAGTCTCTTGTTTTCTGGGTTGTTTTTTCAGTGTGTTTAAAACCATCATTGATTTGTGATTTGATAAGTGCACTTAGTGGTTCTCACTGCAATAAAACCTTGAATAACCCATTATGTATACAAAGAACAAAAAAATTTTTTTGCAAGTGTTAAATATTTTTCATTTGTTAAGTCAATTCCTATGCATAGATTATTGCCTTGAGATACTACTTAAAAGTTTTCTTCTGGATAAATGTAAGCTCTTTTGAGATAAGAAAAATGCGGGTTTGAATTACCAATTGAACAGATAGAGCTATTGTTCTTTAGAAGCAGACTTGATTCACCTGTTGTTAATTTATCCAAGTAGCCAACAGTTTACCAGTCAATGAAATCAACATCTCACTGATTTAACTTGAATTGATAAAGTTTCTCTGATTGTTGTTGTATTTAAAGCTATAACATAAGACAAAAATCATGATAAAATGTTTCTTTTTTGGGTTACAAACATGATAAAGTGTTGAATAATTTTTGTACTTGCTTCTAACAATAGGTACTTAGCTTAAAAGCTAAGAACAAAAAAATGATTTTTTGAAGTGGGTTTGTTGTATTTATTTAGTTAAAAATTTAATTTTTCCAGAAATTTTAGGATTATATAGCACATGTTTGTATACTCAAAAGTTTGTTTTTAACGAACATGGTGAACTCAATAATTTAAAACTGATTATCTTGTTTGGCTCTGAGAGGAGGCATTTCATCTATTTTTACATTAAATTGTCACACTTAATTATGAACTCTTGAAAATTTATTCATGCTTTTGTGATAATTTTAATTAGTGTTATTTTGGTTCCGAATTGCTAAGGCCACAGCAGTTGGCATATCAAATGAGTATTTCCATGTTGATAAATAAGAAGCACAGCACAGTAGCCTTCAGTTTCCTATAGTATGTATCTGGGTTGCAAAACTAGATGAACTAAATATTTAAGAAAATCATTAAAAGCCATGAAAAAACATAACATGATTATGACTTTCAGTTAATTTCATTTCAAGTACCAATCACTTAGACTTGTTTTCTTTGAAAATTCAAGTTAATTCTTATGGATGAAGAAAGCACAAGTTGTTTGCTTTTTCTAATTTCATAATTACTAACAATCTATATAATTTTTTTCCAGTCGAACTATCCTTAATAATTTATGGTATATATATAGAGCCTATCTGCCAGCTCAGACCTTAGTAAGCAAAAAGATATATTATAGACTTAAGATTTTGCCTCTTTTATCATGATAAGAATAGAGTAACAACTGGTATGAAAATTGATTATTAACATGAATATACTACTGCATGTATGAAAAGAACACCAATTGAAAATATTTTTTAGCCATAGACAGATTTACTAATGTTATGTTCTACACTTTGCTGTTTCTCTAGACAAGAATGGAAACAACATTTGGGCCTTCAGCCTTTGCTCCAGTTACAACAATAACCCGAGGTAAATACTACTGAGTGTTCAGGGAGTAAAAGGGATCTTTCAGCTATTCTTTTTAGCCAAAACATTTCTTACAGAATGCCATGCAGTTGTTTCAGACCTTCCAACTAAAGCTAATAAACCTGGAGTAGATTTTTATCAAATGTTCTTCCTCCAAAAAGTTTTTTTGTTCTTGTTATTATTATTATTACTATTATTATTATTATTAATAATAATTCACATTATTCTATGATTATCATTGTAAGAGCTCAAAGGGGATTATTTACAACTACTGCACAGTTAGGTTTGAGGATTGGCCCCAGTGTATGCCTGTGTGGTAAATGACTTACAAAATTTTAACTACAGGCTCTAAATATGATATCAAACAGCAAGTTTTGTGTAAACAAAAGATATTTTTGTAAAAAAAAAGAGATAGTTCCATGTAAACAGTATGTACTGTGCACATTTTCGACTGATTTGAAATTCAAGTGGTACCATGTTAACAGCAAAGAAACAACCAGTTTTCAAAAAGTAAAAAAATCATAGCTTAGAAACACCAAATTATGATTTTGGTTTTCTGTTGGATTGCATTATATCTAGCTTTGTTAGGGGTGTGTATTTGTGGGTGGGACTGACTCCTTTGGTGGCAGGCTTGCTGGTAATAGGTGTTATGCTTTATTCACTCATTTTAGGAGGAATGGAAAGGGGGAGAAGGGAATCTTAGTTTATAGGACTTACAGAACATGGCCCAGTTGTTCAAAAGACGATTAGCCCTAGTCCAGGGTTAATTCTCTTGACAACCAAAAGGTTTTGTTAAGAGTCAAAATTAATCAGCTTTCAAACTAACAGCCTAGGATGTAGTTATGGTGGTGACTTGGCATTCTAGTAATAAAAGGGTACATAAGTTAATGGTAACCAAATAAAGTGGTTTGAGCCAAGGTATTAATTTTTTATGTTGATTTTTTAGTATAAGATGAAAATGGCTGTTTTCCCTGTAGATGGGGTATACATTATTTACAGTAATATGTTAATTAATACACTTGTACTTATATTGCCTGTTGCTCTTACTACATGTATGATATAATAGTTTTGCATTTATTATTTTCATTCATTAAGTTTGTTATATATTTGATTTCTTTATTTAGTTGAGGGGGATCAGAACAGCTTTGAATCAGGAATTGAAAGAAACTCTTCCAGTCTTACTTGTGAAAGTTCAGACAGTGGAAATGGGCTTAATTCAGATAAGGTAACTTAAAAAATAATGTCTTGTGTTTTTAAATAATTAATGGTAGTTTAATGGTAGTTTTATTTTTTCGTAAGACACTTCATCAATACCTTGGTGATGATAAGAGATGATTCTTTTTTAAGTTAATAGAAAAATACCTGCTAAAAACTGTACATTTCAACCACTTCTTGTGGTCATTCTCAACAGTGAATATGCAAATAACTGGAGACAATCTTTTAACTTGAGAGAATGTTATTTTTAAATATCTTCATGAGAACAATTTAGCTCTTATAGAATCTGATTGGACATTCAGTGATGGTTTCTCACACTTGATGAATAACATTTCGTAAATTAAACAATCTTATTTAGTTGGGCATCGCTTCAAAAATTTTAAGAATTTGGAAACTAAGGTCTTTTGTGTCCAAATTATGTCTGTTCATGTGGCTTCCGATGTTTGTTCTTCTGTGTTCTTCAATGCGATGGTATAAATGCCTCCGTGTGAAGCCAACATAGCCTGCATCACACAGGTCACATTCAAATTTGTAAACTACATTCTGTTGGTTTACCACGGGCGGTTTGTTTTTTTTTGGCTTTAGAACACTTTCAAGCTTTTTACTTGTAAAGACTGTTTAGATGTTTTCTCGAATTTTCACGCTTAGATCTTTTAGTTGTCTGCGGACAGAGTTCGCGGATCTTTGATCTTTAAAGGGTATATTAATCAGATATGTCTTAACCTGCTCTTGAGTTGAAGTTTGGGTATGGTCAGTCATCGTGGATGCAATGAAGCACAAGATACTGCGTTCAACCATCTGTTCTGGGTAGTCTAAACGTTGGAACACTTTTTCTCAGTCGGTCCCATTCATTGAAAAATATGCTCCAAGATGAAGACAGTCGAAAACCCCAATGTAACAAAGTTCGCAGCGATTCTTCTTTAGTCCAGATAACTCTAGCTTTTTCCTTAGTATTGGAATGGATGTAGTTTTTCTGCTTAATTTTTAATTAATTTTTTGCAAATAATTACCTAGACATACTAATTTAAACATGCAGGGCTCATTTGATGTTTCTTGCTTGAAGCGACACCACCGAACATCATCTTCAATATCTGCAAGATCGCATCGCTCACTTTCAAGTTGTACAGAGGATGATGAAGAGGTAAGATTGATTGGATTGACTTATAACTTTCAATTTCTTCTTTGCTGCCTTTTTACATTTAATTAATGAAAGTAATAATACCCAAGAAGCATGATTCTCTTATTATTTATGTATATCCAGGAGGTTGTTGTATTTGTGGACAAACCATCACCCAAGCTGTTTTGTGCATTATGCGGAAGAGTGTTTAAAGAACCTGTAATCACTTCATGTGGGGTAAGTTTTTTTTCCCTGTCTGTTTTGTTAATTATGTTACATTTGCTTAAATTTTATTACTAAGAGTACACATATGACAATGATTTTATAGTTTGATGTGAGTTAAAGAATCTGAGACATAAGCTATTTGATAAATATCCCCTGAAGGGGAGGTTGTTAGCCAGGGTTTTCATTAACATTTGGAAGTGCTAGATAAATTCTTGAATTACTAAAGCTATTTTTGTTTTTATTCAATATTTCAAAGTTTTTATCTTATATTTTTCAGCATACATTTTGTCGAAGTTGTGTGTTATCAAGGGCAGGAGATCAGAAGTGTCCAATGGATGATAACAAGTTGATAATAGTTGTGACTAATTTAGCTGTAAGTAGAACCATTTGAGATTAGCTTAATCAGCTTGTTTCCAAGGCTCTAACCTGGGCCTACAAATTTAAATGAAAACTTATTGTTTGATCAAACCATATTGATCGCAATTCTGATCAGATAGACATTGTGTGATCCTTGTAGCATTGATATGATCTTAGAAATATCGAAGCTTAGAGTTATAAAGTTGAAGCTATAGCTAAGGTGCTGGTGATATTCACAAGGATGGCATCAAAGCACTTGCAAATTGTCCTCCATCAAAATTTTCTTGAAATTTATTCCCAGCATTTGCATGCAGAGTTGGTATTTCAGCAAGGCATCGAGTTTGCTAAAATTTCTCTGGACCTCCTTGGAGGAATGGGATAAATTATAAAACACAACATTTAATTATTATTGAAATACCAGATCTATTCAAACTTTGCACTGTAACACAAACACATGTTATAAACTAATAAAAATTTTGGAATTTCTTCTAGGTTTGGATTACCAATTTTGATAATTTGCATAATTGAAAAGCCTTGATATCTTAGTCAGATACCAAAAGTCAGAGTTAATACTTTGAATAGTAAGGAAAAGGCTTTTTTTCTTTCTTTTTCAAACACCATTGTAGCAGACCTATTTCCATTGGTGGGGGTATACACACTTTAATAATGATAGTTTGTAATGATTTTCATAACAATAATAGTGATAATAATGCCATTTTGTGTGTACAGGTAGCAGAACAGATCGGAGAATTGTTTATTCATTGCAAATATGGAGTTCATGCAACAACAAATGGAGTGACTACATATGAGTTCAATACAACTGGGTGTCCAGTGACACTTAAACTGAATCAGAGACAGTGAGTATACTCATTCATGTTTTATGTATTTCAAAGTATTCAAAACTACTAAAATGGCTTTCAATCTAATTTTACTAAATTTATGTTTTTTTTTTGTAAACTATTTATCACACAATCCAGAGGCAGAATTACATACTGATATATGTTTTGCGCATCTTTATGTGTCAACAGTGAACATGAATCAAGCTGCCAGTATGCGCCAACACAATGTCCGAACAGTTCTCAGTGTCCAGCATTGCTAAAAATGGTGAGGCATATGCAGCAGGGATTATAAACTGCTATTAGTAATAAACAATTGTTGAATGGTTCTGATTGGTCCCACTCTACATGGATAGTCAGTACTTGAAACTAGTGACAGTCCACTGGTCTCGAAGTAAAAAATTTGGTGCTGGGTTACTAAAAAAATGGACCTTATACCCACTAGACGTAAGTAGCATCCTAAAAGAACAATTTACATGAAGACTAAAATTCCAAGACAAAAGTGTAACTGTAACAAGCATGTGGATGGTCAAGATGTGATTTGATTGATCCGGCCATCCACTATTTTTGAAATTTGCTGTTTATGTTGCCAATCAGTATAGTAACCTCAATTTTTAGTATGAGATGTTTATTGAAATAGCATCTGTTTCCAAAAAATGAAAATTTTAAAATGTAATTTGTTTTTGTTCTTGATATTGTGAACATTTTTTACAAAAAAAAATATGGCCTTGTAGGTTTTGCTTTTGGGCTATTATTTTTTTATACTCAATAGCCCGGTGACTAGTGCTAGAATTTAATGAGTTTTGAGCACTGATAATAATTGAACGAGTCATGGAGCACTGTTTAAATCATTTTTGTGTGAAACATGATAATTCGAAAGTGCTGTGATTTATTGCCGTATTTAGTTTGGGTTGTGTTTGGCTAATTATTGTTATGTGGCTAGGCAAATAATTTGTTTCATAATGTGACTTCTAGTTTTTTTAACCCATACGTTGTTTGCTTGTTTTATTGGTAGGATCTTGAGGAGCATTTAAGAATTTGCGAACATTGCCGATGCCCACACCAGAAATATGGGTAAGTTCTGTTGTTTGCAGTTGTTAAGTATAATTTTATACAAAATTATAGTGGAAAAGGGGAAATCTGAAGGGGTGGGGGGGGGGGGTTTTCGGGTAGGTATAAGTATTTCAGCTGC
>JAOBAT010066361.1:0-23318 GCA_026413305.1 Hydrozoanthus tunicans
TCCTTCACATCATTAGGAGGTTCCATGTTGACAATTGACTGGACTTTGCTTTCATCCACTTTGAGACCTTCAGCTGTTCATTTGAGCCCAAAGAATGATGCTTCTGGTACCTTGAACTGAAACTTATCAGGGTTGAACCTGATATTGTTCTTTCGGGCTGTGTCGAGAACATTTGAGGTGGTCATCATGGTCTCTTTCACTCTTACCAAAAGTGAAAGTGTCATCTGCTATGCCGGTTACCCCTTTTACAGGGCCAAAAATGGTATCCATTTTCTCCTGGAACGCATCACCACTGCAGGTGAGACCAAAGGGGAGTCGCGTCCACCTGTACTTCCCCCGAGGGGTGTTGAACGTGCAGAGCCGGATGCTCTCTTCGTCTAGTCGTACCTGCCAATATCCACTCCTTGCGTCGAGTATTGTGAAATGTGTTGATCCAGACACTTGTGGTATGACGTCATCTATGGATCTGACATAATGTCGGTTACATCTGATGGCATTGTTCAGATCTCGAGGGTCCAAACACACTCGTATTGAGCCATTCGACTTTGAGGTAACAACTGCTGAACTTATCCATGGGTTGTACTCGTTTTTAACTTCCTTAAGAATCCCTAGTTTTACTAGGCGAGTGAGCCCCTCTTTGTAGGCAGGTTGCAGGTGTACTGGCACTTATCTGGGTGCGTGTTGCACGGGTGTTACATTGGGGTTGATCTCAATGTGGTACTCAGACCCAGGGAAACATCCTATACCTGTGAATACGTCTGCATATTCCTTTAGTAAATATTCTCTAGTGAGGGGGTAAAGATATTTGCTTCTTTGTGTGTTAGGAGTTCATACATTTGAGTCAGCTTTCACTGACCAGTTCAACTTAAGCAATGACAAATGTTGGGCTGTTGTATTTCCTATGATAGCAGGACCCCTGCTATTGACTATTTCAGCTGTTATGAGCTCTGGTTTAGGGGCATTGGGTGCTTGGACATAAATATTGCAAGAGCCCAGAGAGGGGATTATGGTACCCCCGTAAGCAGACAATTTTATTGTTGGCTTTCCAATGCTGGGTCGAGGTTGCAGTCTGTCAAATAGGTTGGTGGGTATGATGTTGGCTTCCGCACCGGAGTCTATTTTGCATACAACCGGGGTTTTGGCCCCCCCATTAGTAGTTGACACTTGGACTTCAAGTAGTGCTTTTTCTTTGCATGGCACAGTGTTAATGTTACTATCAAGTATGGGAGTGGCAGTTATAGGTCCCAAGAATAGATAATTATCATCTACGTCACTAGAAGTCTACTGGGTCAGCTTATACTTCGTTGACTTTCTTCTTTTTTTTCAGGCACACTTTGGTATAATGACCTTTCTTATGGCAATAATCGCACGAAAAGTCCCTCGCGGGGCATTTATTACGTGGGTGTGAGTCCTTACCACAACCCATGCATACCTTGTGCTATGTTTCTAACTCTTTAAATTGTCTTTGAAATGTCCGCTGAGTAGACTTTTCTGCATTAAATTGGTTTGATACGGGCTTACGGGTTTGTGTATTGCGTGTACTTCGCTTTTACCTTGACCCATGATCATCAGTTGTCGTTCTGCAGATTCCTCCGATTTGGCGAGCTCCTTTGCTCGATTGAAGGTTAGATTGTTTCCCTCCTTCAAACATTCTTTTCTTACACGACTAGAATTTAAGCCAAAAACAAAATGATCCCGGAGAAAACGATCGTGGAGACCAACGGGGTAATTCGCCTCTTTGATGTGAATGCGTATCTTAGTGATAAATTCTTCGATGGACATTGTCCCTTGTTTTAACTCGTGTAGTTCCCAAGCTGACATCAATTCGTTCGACTGTGGTTTGACGGCACTTTCAAACCCGGTCCAGTAAGAATCCAGCACTTTTTCTTCGTCTTCTGTAAGACCCCAAGTCCAGGTTCGCCAGACCAGTATAGTAAGTACTTACACTGGATCTTTTCCTCCACTTTCACTAGAGGACCGGTGAAGAGTATTTCACATTGTCGTTTTCATAATTTGTAGCAGCCATAGAGCCCTTCGTTGGACGACCATCTTGTTGAGTTGAGTTGTTTTGGCACACGATTTCCGCGACGAAAAATTGATGAAGACCTTTCAAAATCACGTAGAAATTAAATGGTATCAATCCCACTTCTGACACCATGAAACAAGACGTGGTTGACGACAGAGGAATGGCTTGGAAGACGTTTTATTCCTGACAATAAACGCTAAACACAACACGGCCATGCGCTCTGACTAAAACCTTACTTATGCGCATGCGTGCCATTAATTTATGTTAACGTATGCAAAAATGCGATTGGCTGGATATGTTGACAGTCCCCACCTATTGTTGAAATTTTTACTGAAGTTTATATAATAAAGCATATGAGACTGTTTTCAAATTATTGTGTTCTCAAAGTACACTGTTCTTTAAGTTACAATTCAAAAGAATCAACTGATTTATGTCGCAAATTACTTCTGTACTCGTTAGAATTTGTTTTCGTCCACTATCCGATTCCTAACTGTTAACTATCCAAAAGCTATCAAATTGAAACAAATTCAGATAGTCATTCCTACTTTTTTTGCTATCCGATTACTATTTACTTTTGCTATTCGAATACTATTCTGCATTTACTATCTGATTACTATCTACTGGTATTATCTGAACACTATCCGATTCCTAACTGTAAACTATCCGAAAGCTATCAAATTGAAACGAATTCAGATAGTCATTCCTACTTTTTTTGCTATCCGATTACTATTTACTTTTGCTACCCGAATACTAACTGCATTTACTATCTGATTACTATCTACTGGTACTATCTGAACACTATCCGATTCCTAACTGTTAACTATCCGAAAGCTAACAAATTGAAACAAATTCAGATAGTCATTCCTACTTTTTTTGCTATCCGATTACTATTTACTTTTGCTATCCGAATACTATCTGCATTTACTATCTGATTACTATCTACTGGTATTATCTGAACACTATCCGATTCCTAACTGTAAACTATCCGAAAGCTATCAAATAGAAACAAATTCAGATCGATAGTCATTCTGCCTTTTTTTGCTATCCGATTGCTATTTACTTTTGCTAACCGAAACCTATCTGCATTTAATATCTGATTACCATCTACTGGACAGGTATTATCTGAATACTGCTCGATTCCTATTCTAAAACTATTCGAAAGCAATCAAATAGAAACAAATTCAGATAGTTGTATAATCCGACTTTTTTTGCTATTCGAAGACTATTTACATTTGCTATCCGATTGCTATTCGCATTCGCTATCACCGGTTTTTATCTGAATACCATCCGTTTCCTAACGGACAGATAGAGTAATAAACTAATACAAGTGCTTCGGACAGAATGTTGAGGATATATATATACCGTATATGTTAATCGTTTCACCGACAATTTGGCAACACCTGTCGCTAAAAAGAGAAAGTGCTTCACGTACGGTACTTGAGAAAAACCAAAGAGTCCTGAATGGCTAAAGGGTAAAATCTAAACACGGTTAGGCTCAATTTTTATAAGTTCATGAGACGGATTAGCATCAGTAAGGTATTCGACATACACCTGTAAGGCAGTTTCAGGACAAAGTATTTCCGTAAAGCAAAGGCCATTCGGTTTACCGGTGCTGTACAAATAACTGAATTAAATCAGTAATTAATATATATGATTTGATAAATTTAACTACTCAATTTCAATTTGCTTACCTATCATCTTCACTGTCAGGGTTTAACGTTAAAGTGCTTCTTTTCTTCTTGCCACTTGGATTTTTTTATGGGATGTTGTAAGAATCGAGAACGATTCTTTAAATTTTATAATAATCGCTAAACAAAATGTTTGTCAACTCGGTAAGTAATGCCTTACGAATATTAGGACCAATTTTAAGGATACTCGGAATATTGAAGCTAAAAGCAAACTGAGGCTAAAAAAGTGTTTCAGTCACGGCAGTCTTTTACAACAGTAGTGATATTGTGATAATTTTCCATCGATAGGCGTATTTTTGTTTAAAAAAAAATAAAGGCGTATAATATTTGAGATAAATATCCATAGGCATAGAGTTCCGAGTGCGTTACCTTTACAGTAGCTTAATTAAGTTTTGCGAGAAGGCCATCAACGGATTGCTCTGAATATGTTAAGTGACAAGATAAAAGTATAAAAATGAATCAAAGGCATACAGGCATAGAGTTAAGTTTGGTAAAACAGAATACAACCAATCTCACTCACAAAGGTATTTTTTTACTCTAAATATAAGTGAGCAAACTAAAAGAAGGAACGTAACAAAACATAATTCTTTTTCATTAATTCATTTTATGTCTTCCTTGGCTCTAGGAATGCTGCGCAGACTGAGCTCGGTTTACTGGGCAAACACTCAGGACTCATTTGTTGTTTGAAATTGGCAAAGGGGGAACGCCCGATGCCGCTTTAATACACTCAAATGTAAAATCCATTTACAAATTCCTTTATCCAGTATCTAAAAGAAAATATTCACTTTGTCCCAGTAAAGGTGTGGGCAACTCAAACAGACACAGAAATTTAAACAGAACAAGTGGACCCGGGATTGGGGAGGAGGAGGGATTTAAAGGATTTTGACTCTCGATATTAGTTGCTAATACTCACTTTGGTAGAAACGAGCAGGGAATGAACCTTGAACTGGAGATGACACAAGCAAAACTTCAAAAGGGGGTATTGATGACACTTGACCCGTAACCAATGCCAGGTCAACCGCATGTGTGATATCACGCATTTAATACAGGAAACTGAAGTTACATATTAATCAAAGAATTCGCAATGAGCCATAAAAATATTTTTTGTAAACAAAAAACTCCTTTATGAAATAACCCAATTATTTCTCACTATTAATTAGCTACCATTGTCCCAATTGATTTCTTGCGATTTCAAACCGCTCATAGAAATAAGAACAATCTCAGAACAATTTGAGGCTGAAATCGCCAAAAAAGTTTAGAACAATGAGCCTCGACAAAATTTACTGACAAAAAGCACTGTTAAAGTACTTTAATTCTTAAAACTAGAAAAGTGTAAGTAAAGCTTTTTCACTTGCAACGTGTTTAGAAGGCTCGTATCAAGGCTTACTCGGATCTTACTTCAAGCTTATTAAAGATTTATCTCGAAAAAAGAGAGGTTTAGTTATTTTCCCTGTTCTTTTTCTCTCAAAACACGTGCTTGTGAATGAATTGATTTGGATGTGCAGGTGTGGAGGCATAACGTATATACTATAATTATTAAGCGTACTTTGTCTTTAAATGTAAAAATATATATATATAAACTGAAAACTTGTTTGGTGATTTTTTGAGTGAAGTAAATTAAGTTTGTCACTTACCTTGAATGGAAAGGATCGTCCCTTCCTGGCATTGCTCGCCTCCATCGCTCCGCCTTTTGACGACTAGTTTTTTGGTCATCGTAGCATCGACCAAACTTTCTTAAAGTACCAAATCTCTTCTTTTCACCCAATTAACAACGGCGTATTCTGCCATAATACAAAAAGCACTCTTCAACAAGGTAACTGTTTGAGAATCGTTGAAAGCCAAACCAACCGAGCCAAGCCAAAATGGACTTTGTACCGGCGCGCGCGTGCCTCGCTCTTCGTGCGAATTCTATTGGACGATAGCTTCGTGACGTAGTATTCTCAAGCCGAAGCGCTGTAAAGATACGTTCTTATTCGTTTGGTGGTGAACGCCATTTTACAGTCTTAGACTAATATTTTCAATAGTGTTAGTTCTAGACTAAAAAAAAGTGTTTGTCCTAGACTAACACTTTCAACTGTGTTAGTTCATATACTGAAAAAAATATATATATATCAAAGCAAGAAATAAGGATCAGGATAATGGACAGGAAGCGGCCATCCACGTACCGTAGTTGACTGGACGACAATAGTAAACAACACGAGGGTTTGGAATTGCAGCCGAGGGCGAATGAGAGACAGGTTGCTTTCGTTGGTATTGATCAAAACCCGTTACTATTGAGTAAAGAATCCTTAATCAGAAATATGGTACGACTATACTTGTAGTAAGTTGCTATACAGGTGGACCATCCTCTCTGGAACAACAGAGCAGTAAAAGCAATGGGTGGTTGGGGGCTCAGGTCCGTTTGTTCTCTTGGGATTCACAAACAAGACACACTACCCGGGATATGAATCAATCTATTTATATTCACAAGAGAGTACCAGTGAGAGAGTACCAGTGCTAAGAGTACCTCGGTGAGAGAGATTGTGAGAGATTCTCATAGTGGGTGTCATCATTGCTTCGGGGTTTGGTAAGGAAACAGGGAAGGTACGTTATATTTCTCAAGACTCATCTGTGTTTATCAAAATTGTGTTCTCACTAACTTCACTTGTCTATTAATTTTAAATAATTATTGGCTGTAGGAACACTAAATAAGAAATCAGCTCGGTGAATGGTGCTCAGAATGTTCACAACCTTATTATCTTTCCACTGAAGGCCAAGGATTCCATCATAAAACCTTTGCCGCCACTGATTCTCACGACGTGTGCTTTCCCCCCATGCAGCTCCAGTTTTCATGTCCTTGGGGAAATTTCGCCGATTCGCTGAAGTTGTCCCACAACCAAGCAGACCAAGCTGCTTGAGATTCCTCAGTAGTTGTGGGGAGGTATGAAAATTGTCCATATAGATGCGATACCCTTGCTTACGCAAGAGCTCACTCAACACGTGTAACAATGTCATAGCCAAGCCCATTGTTTGACACTTCCGTTCTGGTTTTTCCCAGATAAACATCGAAATTGAACGTATATCCGGTTGCTGAATCCTCAAGAACCCAAAGTTTTATACCCCATTTGGTGGGTTTGTCCTTGTTGTATTGCCTTATCCCTGATCTGTGTTTGGATCTAACCATTCGTATGTCTACAGCCAATTCCACATTGCACTTGTTTAGTTCCTGGCATTTGGAGCAAATAGTTACAGCAACCTAACTTGTCGTAACTTATCATCAGGGTCCATTGCGGTATGGTCTGCACAACGGAAAATTGCTGTCAGTGCCCTGAATCTGTCCCTGCTAGGAATGAATCGTCGCCCCAAATTCGCATTGTACAAGGTGGCTGTAGAGCAGTAATTATCCTGGCGTGACAGTTGCACAATCCCCATGTATAAAAGCAGCGCGATAAACCTATACATCTCGTCAGTACTGGTGTCCAACCCCCAGCACAATTCTGATAGCACTTGAAATCTTTGATAAATTGGACAGCATGGGCATTGGTGAAGTTGCACAACTGTTCAACCAACTTGCCTCAGAGTTTAGATTTTGTAAGGCATTTTGTCTTGTTCCTTCATTCAGCTGAGGACCAAAAGGTCGGTTTGGTGTGAATTTGATTGATAGTGTGTATTGATCTTGATCACCATAGCCAGATTTGCAATTTCCTCTTGGAGGGGGGTTGGGAGCAGCTGATCTGCGGTGGTTTGGTCTGCCACGACCCCTCGCTCGTCCTCGACCAGATGTAGCTGGTCTTGTCCCATCTTCATCACTGCTGCTAGAGCTGCTTCCACTTTCAACATCTTCCCAATCGGATTCACTTTCTTGCATTTCTTGATCGAGACCCAGCTCTTCATCTTCTGAAAGGCCTCCACTGTTCTCAGAATCGCTCATCACGACCAAATTTCGAACTTTTCCTCAGAATATTGGCGTTGAGACAATCACTGAAATTCAAAATGGCGATAATTACGAACTAAAAGTTAGATTTTGAAAGCAAATTCAGTTCAAAATGTGTCAAAATCTGACTTGTTTTCAGTCACATGTTCAAAATCAGGGTAAACAAGCAACATCAATGTTCAAAAAACATCGAAATTTGACTTAGCGATCGACTGCAGTGCTGTAGCAATTCGTGAATAATATGCTTGTAAATAAAGGTAAAGCATTAAGAAAGAAGATTTACAAAACTTCACTTTTTTCCGCTTCTGTTTACTCGATTTTGACATTCAAACACAGATTTGAAGATCAGAACGCCACGCTTCATTTGCGAATGTAATCAGAACGCATGCGCTAATTCCTGACCCCCGCTGGACACCAAGATCGAGGTGGTACATATTTGTACCAAAATCCGCGTTTCGACAGAAAAGAGTTAAGACGCAAATACAACACGCTCAGTTTTCTGCAACAAAATAATGTCTTTTATTGATCTATAACAAAGCAAAGATTAATTTAGGCCTTATAGTTAATCAACAAATACTAATATTTCACATGCCTTTGAAATAGTTCAGCGGTAGTCTAACAGGAGTTATAGTTGATGACTCCTTAAATTAACACCATAAGTGACAATGAATACATACTATTAGTGTATAAAATATCGTACCAACATATCAAAAGGGCAAAAAGCAAAACACGAATGGTTTGACCAACTACTTAACCAAAAGTGCCACAACGAAGGCATCGTTGGCCTGGTGGCGACCTCCTTTTGTCTCGATAGCGACCTGGCCAATTATCCAGTTTACCAACGAGTCTTTAAATGATTTAGGATAACTCTTGCGCAGGAAATCTGAAGGACATGAAAGTTTTAAAAGATATATTGGACTCAGATAATGCAACGACAATTAAATTCTAATTTATTTACACTTTTTTGGATGACTTATTATTTGATATGAAGTTAATTATGATACGACCAAACAGGACAGAGTAGAATACGAGAAATCCTAAGAATTTATTCAGTTAAGTCATCAAACTTGCCAATATAAACAATATACAAAATGTACTTAATTTAACAACATTTTTTTCTTAAGATCGATGGTTGGAAGCGGTATTAATAACCAAAAACACGCCACTTTGTACTAGTGAAAGATAAGTTCAAATTTGTCAACCTACCATGTAACAAACAGACACGAGTGGTGTCAAACTTTGTGTGGCCCGCGAGAGTGCAATAATTTAAGGCTCGTGATTTTAAATGGTATGGTATCTCTGTTATATTTTTTTGTTTATAAAAACTATCTCAGGGCACTCGACCACACTAGTCGATGGACGAGTGGGTGTTTGCAGTACGGCATCGGTGTTTTTGCTAGTTTCTTTTGTTGTTGAATAAGTACTTGGTTTAACCTGCCAAATAATTTAAGTCAAAAATAAGCGAGAACTAAGAGATCCAAATACAAATAGTCATCTATATATTCCCAGCTTTTTGCTGACTAAGGCAACTCTGAATTGAATTTTCGCGAAAAATGTTTTATCAGCACTCTTTTTGTTGGTTTTTTGCAGCTGGAAAACCAAGTTTAGTTACAAGACTGTGGTTACTGAACAATATTGATTGGGCTATCTACCCAGCTCCAATTGAAGAGTCTATAGTGCAAAAAGGATCCCTTCCAAAATATTGCGTGCATGCAGCATGCATGCGCTGATAATATTTTCAGACGTATTGGATGATTGAAGGTTCAATCTCTGAGAATCATAACGACCTCTCCAACTACGCACATGCGCTGAGTCCTCGAATCAGGTGTGCATAAAACTCATTCCTTTTTTCAATTATCAAGAGATGTGTTTACTTGATATGGTTGATCCTTTGTAATGTGGTAAATTCAAAGCAAATTAGCTGTATGAACTAATAAGTTTAAGAAGCACATAGTTTCGTGAAGGACAATGGATAGTTCTTGATTTTTTCTTGTTTCAATAAAATACAAACCAGAACGAATGGGAAAAGACCAACGAGTTGTGTAAGTTGAAAATTTTCCCAAGTATTTTTAATAACTTTAAAGTTTTACAGGCTATTCAGAAGTGTATCACTAGCAAAGTCAAATACTCGTTCTTTACCCAAATATTTATTGGTCAACTTCACAAAACAGAACTTTGCGAGATTACATAAATAGTCACAAGTTCGTAAACACACCAAGTCATAGAAGATAGCGTTATATAATTGCAAATACATCCTGAAAAAACAATTAAAATAAAAAAAGGAGTCTTTCAAATATCGTGAAGAAACTGTTAAAGGTGTATAAAAGATCCAAACGGTTCGCAGAAAAGTCACAATATACTAATGTATGGTGATATAAAAAGACCACCGCTTAAACTTAACATTGAAGCTTCGAGCCATTATGATATATATATCATAAGATTATCATATTATCATTCATTATCAAGGAGTTTTCGGCGTCAAAGTTTTTGGCAATTAGACAGGTCGTTCAGGTTTAAAGTTGAGAGGGGGGTTGTCCTACCATGTGTAAGGCAGACACGGGTTGTGTCAAATTTGAGCCCCCCTGTCAAGGTGCAGCTTTTACGTTCAAAAACTGTAAATAAGCCAAGGGCCAGAATCCTGCTCGCTCTTGTTATAGATCCTGCATTTCCAGCCTTTGACTTTAAATGATATGGAATGTCGTCCAGTTGTTTTCTGTTGACATAACCATTGCTCCACTTTACATATTTTGCAATCAGTGTTTACAGTTAAGTTGAGTACAGGGAATATGGAAATATCAGTCACAGTAATCAAGTCATGTATATATATCCTTATCAAACAAATTATATCCAATTGCAAAAATAATAACAAATTACGTGTCCTAAACAAAACAAAAAGATGACTCAACTAAAGCATGTGCAGCTGTACAGTACTTCAAATCTAACTTACGGACAAATGTTTGAAGAAAATTGAAACTAAGACAGTACAAGCAATAAAAAGATAAAAAGAGGAAAAACAAATAAACAAGTATAAAAAATCAGAGTTTTGCTTTTCAAATAAGACAAACTGTTTCCCTTGTGTTAAATGAGAGATAAAAACCAGTATTAGGCAATGTCTCTTAAGCTCCAATATATTCTTAGTTTTTGACTAAGAATAACATGGTTTACTACTTTATTTTAATGCTTTGATAAGTCAAAAAATATGAATGAATGAATGACTCCTGCATTATTAACTAAATTGCAGTCAACTGAATTGCTGGGTAGGCCAGTACACAAAGCTACATACAGTTAAATTTAAATGTCACAAACTCCAGGCATCTCTTAGTGTTGGTAAGCTAATGGATTATTGTGGGCCTTTTTCTTAAGTTGTATCTATTGTCACCCTCTGACTATCTCAGTTCCAGCATAACATTTGATAGTGGGTGTTCCATATGTTTGTTTTATCCCACAAAAGAAAACATACAATCTTCAACAGCAGTTCAAATCATATTTAAAATTGATTAGTCGAGTGTTTGGTGTGAAAGGGCAACAATTACTGACGTCAAAATTATACGGGCTTTTCAAGAAAAGTTTAGAAGACATTCGTACATTAGCTTTTCTGATATTCTATTAAGAAAAAAAATTGGAACAACCACAACCGAAAGAGGGATTGAAAAGATATGCAAGCGTAGACGAGAATCACGTTCAATCTATAGCCCTATTGACTTTCCAAAATATTCTATTCAAGTAGAGCATTGAGTATTAGTTGCTACAATTGTTATAAAAGTAGCTTACCCTGAGGCTTTTTCAAAGACAATCTCGGGGCATCTAGTTCCAGACAATGGAGTTGAATTAACTTCTTCAGTTAGTTCCTGCTGTTGTGCCTTGCACATGATGGAAATAAATGATAAAAATTTTTTGTTTACTTTATATGATACTACTGTAGTAATGTACACTCAGTATTATTAGTGTAACCATATGGTCCTTTGTTAAAATTGCAATCAAATTAAACTTGAGTTGATCTATGTGAGTAGTTTGTATCTTATGTGTTATTTACTAGCTACCACCTTTTATATCAGCCAGCTTCCTTCCTTATATTAACCGGCTAACTACCTAAGTTATATCAAGCGGGAACCACCCTTAACTTAATTGGCTACCCTCTTCATATTAACCAGCTACCCCTCTTATATGTTAACTGGCCTAACACCTTATGTACTCCTTATACTATTTTGTTTCCACATATTAACAATCTTTTATCAGCTGGCAAACCAACTTATATTAACCGGCAACCTCCCTTATTTTAATCAGCTACCCTCTCTATATTTACTGGCTACCCCTCCTATATATTAACCGGCCACCCCGCTTAAACTCCTTATATTAATCGGTCGCCCAGGGCTCCCATAATAAACAGCTACCCTCCTTATAATAGGTAGCTAACCAAGTTTATATTAACTGGCAAGCCCATTTATTTTAATCAGCTACCCTCTTTATATCAAAAGGTTCCCCCCCCCCCACACACACACACCTTTTTTAACTGGTTGGTGCAGAAACACCCAGAATGACTGTTTTAGGTCAAAAATTTAATTTAAGAAATCTTGACTTTCTTTGAACTCACTGAATCTCTAGTGCATAAATATGTCACCAACATCTTTTTGTTTGAAGCGCTGTTAATAAAGCACTTCAATTAATATTATAAAATAATTCCACTAGTTTGCACGAGGTTATGTAAAGAAACTTTTCGGTTTTCACACGCTCTTTTGATAATAGTATTTCGTAAAAGAAATATAAAATGGTTATCTTGTTTACATAACATGATGTAAACACTTGAGAGGTTGGGAGGACAAAAGTTATAGAGACATTATGTAGATTGTTTTTGAAAATTCTCCAATAAATAAAGCATGAAACAGAAACCACAACACAGCGTGTGTATGTGCATCACGTTATGTATGCTGGGACACATCCAGGTGTCAAATTACTGCCCCCAGGCATGAGAACTGGTCAAATGCACATGGTTAATGCCAGTGGGGAAAGCTTTGTTGTGATTTATGTGCCTGTTTCCTTAAATCATTAGTGCTAGCCCAGGGTCAATTACTATGCCATCTCAAAGGTTTACAATTCAGAGTAATAAAGTCACAATAATCAGGGTTTCGGAGAACTGAGTTAAGTTGTTCAACAGCCAGCTAGCCCTATTTTGGGACATCAGTTACTACTTGTACAGATGGTTGATTGGATTTTGAACAAATGTATGAATTGAACAACATTCACATACTCTTACTTTTTCGTGCACTTTCCCGGGATAACCCTGTCAAAAAAATATGCAATGCAGAACATTAAAAAAAAATAAAAATGCAAATGTTTAATTGGTTTTTGAACGATTGTACGAACTGTACAACAATCATATACACTTACTTCTTCGCTCGTTTTCTTGGGATACCCCTATCAAAATATGCAAAGCAGAACATTAAAAAATACATTAAATTAAAGTACATCCCAAGTACATTAAATTAAAGTACTTGGGATATCCCTGTCAAAAAATATTAGATCATTTTATTGCAACAAGCCCATGGCAATAAATCTATATTTTATTGCAACAAGCCTATGGCAATAAACTATGTGTTATTTATATAACCATAACCCTAATACTAATAAATAATTAATGGTAGATAATAAATGAATAAAATCTTATCCAATAATAATTGCACTACAGCCCTGAAAAATATGTTACTTTAGAAAACTGTGAGTTAATGCTTGAATGTGGTATTTCAAGATGACAGTTCCATCCATTGGCATTGGTATAAATATAAATTATATAAATTGGAGTCTTGAATTTCGTGTTAAATTAAATTAACATAAAGAAAATAAATTTTATATATTTTATAATGCAGTCAGACTAGATAAAGTATGCCTCAAATACATTGTTTTGAGTACAGACTGTAGCAAGTAAAATTTTACCTCCATGCACTCAACTGAATAATTTAGAATTCATTGTAATTAATAACAAAAAACAACAAAAACAAAACCATCTTTATGACAATAACTTGCTTTCTAGTTTTTTTTGGCTTTTGCTTTGGTTCCACAGCATCTTCAGCTTAAAGCATTGATGAAACAACAATTAATGGGTATCATAAAAATACACGGTTTTAATTCATAGTATAATTGAATGTAGATTTCACTATACCTTTTTTAAAAATTGTCATTTTGTCGGTACAGAAGCTAAAAACGGTCTTGTGAACAAAGTGGCAGCCACTATAGGCTGTTTCTCGAAAGGTGTCTGATCAAGATGTGTTATAGCTTCTTATTACATTGAAAACTTTGTTATTGTGCCCTTTGAGTTGTGCACCACCAGGAAGAAACTTTCTGACCTGCGATGATATTTGACACTTAAGATTTTGGTTAGTTTAAAGACCTATCATTTGATCCTGGCAGGTAAAAAGGTTACCTTTCAGCAAAGATGGACAAAGGGAAGGGCTTCTAGCACTTTGCAGAATACCCATCCCCCCCTCCTCATTTAATTTAAGTTGTCGTGAAATGAATAATTCTAATTTTTTATATACCTCAGCACAGCATTTTGTCTTCATTTCTAGCTTGTGATTGTCAGGCTGCATTGTCTCAGACATCCTCCAACTGGCCTCCATATTTCCAAGAAGTTCAACTTGTTTTGTATTTAAATTAAACAATATAAAATCAACGTTGAAATAAAAAAAATTCAATCTGAAATATAATCAAATCAGTCTTCTAGCTATATATCAGACTACATATCATTGGGATTTTGTAGTTATTTCCTAACTTGTGCACTAGTCAATGTTAACCCCCACCCCTATGGTCCCAGGGAAGGTTAACATGGAAGTTTTTGTCATTTTTGAACGAGAAGCTGTCTTGAGGTGGTGGTGGATTTGACTGAATTTGAATCTCACAGTTGTCCCCACCTAGTGTTGAAATTTTTACTGAAGTTTATATAATAAAGCTTATGAGACTGTTTTCAAATTATTGTGTTCTCAAAGTACACTGTTCTTTAATTTACAATTCGAAAGAATCACCTGATTTTGTCGCAAATTACTTCTGTACTCGTTAGAATTTGTTTACGTCCCTTGTCATACTCCATTTTTGAATTGGTCACAGAAGTCAGGTGTATCCCCAGGGGTAGGGGGCATTTGACTGAAGTGCCGTCCCAAGGGAGTGCAGGGACTTACAAACATCTTTTGCTCAGGGCTAAAATCTAATACCCACCCTTCCCCGGGACCACAAGAGTAGGGGTTCGCATTGACTAGTGCATGAAAGCGACTGTCTTGCAATCTAAAATAAAGGTTTAAAATTGGCTGGTTGACCTTGCTCAAATTAATACATGTGTATGAAAAAATGGGAAAGCGGAGCTAAGCAGTTAGGAAAGGGTAAATCAATGGGTTAGCTGTGTTGAACTAAAGGGAAATGTTAGTCACAATGGTATATACTTTTAGATATGTACTGTACTTACCTTATTTGGCTTCTTCCTTGTTGTATTCCTTTTCAGAGTCTTGGAAGCTTCGAGATAAGGACACCACATTGGGAGACACAAAAAAAATTGCCCTTTTTTCCCACAAGTATCTAGGCCAATCTGGGGAATCGTTAGATATAAAAATAAATAGTATGCACTAGACGTAGCCAGGTGACCAGTAACTAAACTAACTAAAAAGTCAAAAGGAAACCAAAAAAGGACTGTTTATTTTTCTCCAGCCGAGATAAGTAGAAGCCTTCGTGCACCTGCACTGTAATTTAAGGAAGACATAGTTGCTTATTCTTTCCCAAACAGATTTGCATTCGCTCAACAAGAACAGCTGGTTCACGTCTTATATTCCCGATATTGATCTGAATACAAGATATGGCTTCTACAGAAACAGCGACAAGCTCCCAGTCTTCCGCATCAATTTGTGGCGGCTTCAGCTTGCTGTGGATTATCTGTTTGTCCTTACTGTTTGTTGTGGGACTGCTTTTGAATCTCCTCTACATAAGGGTGTCTTTACGAGTCGGTAATGCAAAAAGTTATAATGAATATATTTTTCATTGCGCCATTGCACACGTCGTTTTGCTGTTGTTTGCACTGCCCCTCGAGTTGTACTACCGCATGTATGGTGTTTGGATATTTGGCTCCGAGATGTGTGTGTAAGTGTCATCGTTTAAGTAAGGCTTTGAAACTTTCCGTCTGTAATTACGAATAGTAGACTTAAAGAAGCTTAACTTAGAGACATTGACCGCATAAATACAAAAGCACTTTAAAATTTTGAATCTTTATTTTGTTCCCCTGTTTTCGAAGATAAGCTTGTTCTCAAAGTCAAAAAATTTTACTATTTTTTGCAAAAGAACTATTACTAGTTGGTAGTTTCTATTATGAACCCACATTGAGTGATACCCTTTTCACTGGATGTTCGTGTAAAAATGGCAAAATTAAGTTTTACATTCAGTGTTTGATAAAAGAAAAAACACTTGAATCCAAAGAGAAGTGAGATGTTAAAAGGATTTTAAATAAAACACGACAAGATCACGTTTGGATTAAGGAATTTTTCCACAACTCCGCTAAAATTTTGGATTTAAAGATAAAATCAAAACATATTGTAGTGTTCATGTGCCACCTGTATTGCAATATTAAGCTAATGTTCGTGCAAATTTAGACACGTTTATAAAGCAGAGGATAATTAGAAACATCTTATCTATTTTTGAATCTTATGGCGTCTATATTATATGAATCTCTGATGGCCTTGTGCCTGAATATCTTCAAATACGTTTTTATACCGTAATAACTAGAAATCTTTTCGGGAACAAGATTAACAGACTTGCACTTCCATTTCTCCGCAAACTGTCTGCAGAATATCTTTGAATAAAATGGGGTCAGTAGATATGTGGAGTACCTTGCCAGCTGATTTTCGACAGGCTCGTTTAAAGCGGGCCTTAAGGAGTTTATTTAATAGTCAGTATATTAGTAAACATGGCATCTATTGGAAGGAGCCCTTTTCTTAGCTCTGTAGAAATGTAGGTTTTAAACCCTTATGACTCTCTACCAGATACTCACAAAAAAAGCTCAAACTAGTTACTCTTAGTCAGATTCTCTTACTTCTGTGCAAAGGTTGATTAATAATCCCGGCTATAGATTTTATTCCTTGTTAAGCAACGCTTAAATGGTTGTTGCTTTGTTGACGTTAAACTTGCTTCTTTTAAAATATGTAAAAAACAAGGGTAAAATGATTTGATAATATCTCTGAAAGTATAAAACATTTTTGACGAAAGTCATCTTCGGTATGTTCAAAGTTCAATATCAAACAAGTTTAAAAACTTATTTATGATCATATTAAAGATGACTGTTGTCAAAAAAGTTTTCTATTTTAGAGATCTTATCAAGTAATTTTATCCTTGTATTTTACAATTTTCGATGTTTTTCTAACATAAGTTCTAGCGTTACGTCGGATCTTTCTTAAAACCAAAGAATGGTTACACTGTTAAAAGTTGTTTTGAACGTTTTCGCCTTCAAATTTTTTTTTCGAGAAAATGTGAAATCATAGTTATGCTAAAGAACACGGTGCGATACAACTCGATGACGTTTTCCATATAGCATCTTTTGTAGTGATGTTCGGCATAAATACCAAGAGTGGTGTTTTCAAAAACGAGCGCAGCGAATGAAATTTGGGACAATTTTTGAAACATCACGAGTAGTTTTTAAGCCAAAAATATGCTATTATTTGTTTATAATATATTTTATAACAAAAAGCTCCTAACAAAAGCTTCTCATAAACAAACAAGTGCCATGTTAGCGGCAGCAGATGGTGTGATGCCTAAGTCGCAGAGTCAATTCACGAAACTTCGTCGAGTCGAATAACTTCTTTTGGCCCAAAATGACTGTTGGCAAATCTTTGTTTGTGAAGCTATTCTTTCATACCGACATTTTATAAAAGAAGTTCATCTTCGTTGACCGCCAAGTTTTTCATTTGGTGATTTCTTCGTTGACCGCCAAGTTTTTCATTTGGTGATTTGAAGACAAATGTTTTCCATTTCCGAAGTTCGCCAAAGTTTAGTTAGATAAAAAAAATCACAGCAGTGGCCAGCAGGAAACAACTTTGTGGCTCAAACAAACATGAATTAACAGTATTTCGTTCTTTTTGGAATCTTTACTTCAAAGTTTTCAGCTTACCGAAAACTAAATTGAAACTTTGAAGCAGTGGTCTGTAAAAACCGGCTGCAATGTCGCATGAACGAGCGTGATAATGGTAGTTCCATTTCGTAGACTTTACAGATAATTCACTAAAATTTTCGTACCTGTACCTGGAAGAAACTGTTTAAAAGCTTTTTAACTAAAATCTTGTTGTCTTTTCAACATTGCCATCTATAAGTCTTTCAAATTTTCCAACCAAGACGCTTACAAATGTTTTGCCATTTTCTCAGAAGAAGCATTTGTTGCCATAGTGATTTTGAAATACCACTCACAAGCGCTTCAAATACCACTTAACGATATATAAATTACCACTCCTCTAAACCAATCAAATTGCAAGATTTTATGGAACTACATAATTCTTGACTATGCAGTGTTTACCAATGGGTAGTCCGTGTGGTGGCTTTTGCTGTTGCAAGTCACGTGGTCAGCTGCACGCGGGATGCACAGAAACCTTATGGGATGGGAAACGAAAGCTCGAGCATTGCAACCAACTGGTTCCTGTCTACTATGGGCATGTTTGTTTACCTCTTCTCCTACGTTCATGTAAGTACCATCCAGCAGTCTTTCAGACAGTAAAGGTAAAGGTATGACAATAGGGATGTTATACGAGAGAATTAAGGCGACTAACACAAGGCGCGCCTTATCTTAGGCACAAAAAGCTCGTAGAAACAGTAAAAAGCTCGTTATTTGAGTCGTGTCTAACGTAAGGCGCGCCTTATGCAAGGCTAGGGTTTCGAACTGTCTTTGTTTAAGGCGCGGTATGCTAGAACTTGGTAGTATTAACGAAAAAGCATTTTTTCAATAGTTTGCTGAGAGCAATTATGGTTAACATTTATATAGTTATAAGTATATTGCGTGCAAAACTTGCATTAACTTGCATTCAGCGAAAGTTTATTCTGTAGGCGAGTTCAGATGACGTAATGTTTACAAACAAACCTTTTCAAATCCAAATACCTTTGAGACGTAAAACAAAGAAACCGTTGTCTCAGACAACCAGTCAAGTAACAGTTGACTCGTTAAAAACAATCACTAAAGTGTGTTCTTGCGTACAATTTTTTCAAAACAGTTTTCGTCTCTATTATAATAAATCGTGAAAGTCGCCACTTGCAAGTACTCTAAAATCAACATTTTTTAACGAAATCCTTCAAGGTGTTCAGAACATATCTAAAGTTTACTTTTTCTTGCGTCGCTCTGATTTTCTTGGAAATTCTAGTTTGCATGTGAGTGTTTCGGGTCGTTTGGAGTCATTGAGTGTGGGGGCTTGTTGACTTGTCAGCGGTAAACGAAGGTAACGTGTGACGTAGGTTATGGAGGACGAGCGGGCGCTTGAACATCTCTCTCCAATGATGAGTTTTTGTAGTCTGAGTCAATTCTTACCCATATCTAACTTCATAGCCTCACTCTTTGTCCCCTTAACCCCTGTTTCTGAGCCGCCGGTACAATACGGCAAGTAATATGTTTTTAACTCGAATTTCTCGGAAAGTCAGCGCGATACGAGGATTTATTTTCAATATCGTTTCCACACTCATTTAAAGATTTGGTTTGACAAAAGTTGATTTTAGGGTTCAGTTCCCCTTTAACAAGACTTCAAAATTCAAGTTAAGAATTAGAACCACTGAGACCGTCTTCAAGCAATCTACTTCACTTTGATCTGTATTTGCATTTTTCTAGGATGAAAAGACCAGTGCTTGCTTGACTTGTGAACCGATGCCGAATAATATCGTTGTGATGCCGATCTGGCAATGGTCAATGTTTGCTTATGACGCGTGCCTGCCCATCATGTACCTGTGGTACTTTCGTGCAAAATGGTCCCAACATCCTGACTACAATGACTGCTCTAAGTCTGGTAAGAGGAAAGGTTTTTTACTTTTACTGGCACTGAACCAAACACAACTTGTTCGGTTATCGGTAACCGAATTTTACTTTGAGACGTTTTTCTCCGCTCAAGCAAAACGTTCGAGTAATACCTCAAGTAAATACACATTTTTGGCTAGGAACCGATAGATGTTTGACAATGCTATACCTCGTGATTGCTATGTTGCCAGCATGGTGAGTCCCGTTAGTGTAGTGGTTACACTCCTGACTAGTAACCAGGAGACGTGAGTTCGAGTTCCTCCGGGGGCATTCAAACCAATTTTTTCGGACGAGTGTGTCGGAAGCTCAGCAATAGTAGGATAAAAGACAGAGTGACATACGTATTTAACTTTAGCTTAAGATTTTTGAATTTTAGTTAATATAAAGGCATATTTAACTCATAATAAAATACTTCAAATTCTGTCAATAACATTTCAAATCAGAAGACAATCAAGGGTCACGCGCCTGTTTTAACGCGGCGGAAAGAGTGTTCTCTATAATTGTGCCCCTGAACCTCGAAAAGGTTGACACTGTATATTTACAATAACACAAAAGCCGACGATCTTTGGACGTTGTAAGATTAACCGTATGTTAAGTACTCCCTGCAGTCAAACTGTGGCTCGTTTTATACAAAACTGGGAGCAATTTCTTTTCGTAGAAATACACTCAAAAGACTTAGCACTGAAATTAATGCTTCAATCTTTTTATCAAACAAGGCGAACTTGAGCTCCATAAGTTTACACGGCCGCGCAGGGGTACGAATTTTATCTTCAGAATCTTTCAGCACGAGAAGATAAAATTTGTGACCCCAAGCTACCTTAATTGAGCAAAGCCGTACTACTTTTGTAGATTAATTATTTTAAACCAAAGGGTTGTCTAGTAGTAACAGTCTTGTCTTTGTTGCAGCCAAGTCTACAAGCGAGGAGGATAGTATTCCAAGAGCGAGTCTCCGTCCTCTGTCAATCACACTGAGCGTGATCCTGTTGTGTTGTGTGAGCGTCTCGCTCTTAGTGGAAATTGTGTTTCGCCAAGAAGACCATTCGTTCAAGCCTGCCGGGGATTTTACAACTAGCCTTCTGCCAACCTGGCTGTTCTACTCTCAGGCGGTCCTCTTCCCTCTGGCTTACATGAAGTATGATCCCAACATGATTCAAGCAGCTAAAGATATGCTAAGCGTGCTGCAGAAAACACCTCTCCGTCTGGGCGAGAAAGCGTATTCCAGCACTCACAGCGACTCCACAATGACTCCTTTAATGTAGAAACTTTTTGGATAATGCTTCAAATCTAGAGTGATCACAGCTACTGGAAGAAGTAAGAATAGACGTTTATCCTTAAAGCGCCTTTAACACTAACAATTTTTTGGTCAAATTAATTCTGCGAAAACACTGTTTTTGAGTTTTGGTCAAATCGGGGTTTTTTTTTTGCAGAGCCGTTCAAACTAGCAAAATTATTGGACATTTTGGTTCACGACTACGTTTTCGGGGGACTCGTTCGAAATGAAATCTTCGACTGGTAGTATTAAGCAATGTGTTATTTTCTAAACACAAGGAACCAAAATAAATTAGAACTGTATGAATATTTGAAATCTATTTCTCAACCGAAATTCTTCGACTCGTCCATCTCGTGTGTTTTGATCCAAAGACGTCCGGGAATCACTTCGTAACGCAGTCATGAACCATAAAACGTGAACTTTAAGTTTGTATAAATAATCAAGAAATCCTTTTTTAATATTCTCATTTTCCAAACAATTTTAGTAGATAGAAAGTAGTTGTTGGTGGTATAGACGCTTTATATAGATGTCCTTTTAACAAACTTAACAACCTTTGCTTTAAACTCGAAAATGTTAGACAAGCAAAATGCTGCCGCAAAGGAATGAAACGAATAAAATTTTGCTTTGAAAAATTGTATTGGTTTTCTTTCTTGGTTGATGTTTACTTGAAACGGCTGCAGGCTTTTCTGTCTTGCTAGCATTTCCAAGCGTAGGAACAACTCATGATTTGGAGGCTTAACTGGGCCCCTTTGAAGCGTATGCATATTCAGGGCTACAGGACAGCCTACTGACGGCAAGCGAAGTAGATATGAAGTAAGCTGCAAACAAACTACGTAGCTGATCTAACAACAGAGCAGGGTGGCTCAGTGGGAGATATAGAGAAAAGTATTTGGTAGAAGCAATCAACTCAACGGTCTCTTAAGTGAGCAATTACCTATACAGTATAATACTGAGAATGAGACCCCCGTTAGGGGTGATGCAGGTAAAAATTTTGCCTTCTGTTTATTCTTTTTTTTTTTGTTGAAAATCTAACGTACATCAAACATGCAAGTACTATAGCGCCATTAAAGAAAAAAAATCTAAGTTAACGTTTTACGCTAAGTTTGTTTTTTAATTTGCGTTAACCATGGAAAAACTAAAAGGAAGAGGTTTCTCTTTGTCCATAAGATTAGTATTTCTAAACGGTTTGAAATTATCGTTCAGCAAGCGAAACCCATTGCCACCGTAATCAGTGTAGAGGTGCAGAAAACCGTTATTAGCCAGGTAAGTGATCCTGTACTGCTTGTGATAGGCTCAACAGAGGTAGGTCTAGGAGTGGTCCCGATCGCGAGCTCAAGGTTGCAGTAGTCTCTGTTGGGATGATTATTACAGCAAAAATAGTTACATTGTTAATGATAACAAGAATGATGGTGTCGATTATAATGAATAAAGAATGTAAGGGAGGACAAAGGTTTACCTGCCTGTTGAAAAGAAAAGCGCCCAAGTCGAAACTGGTTGGTTTGGGTCGTTAATAAGTTTAAACCAGAAGAACAAAATTTAAAGATTTAAAATGTATTTCATACCTCCAGCTATCTAATCATCCATCCATCTATCTTTCTTGCGCATTATTCCCTTTCATTTCATGTCAAATCACATCTACTAAGAAAACTATTAAGTCGAAATTTTTTAAAATCCTAATACCTCGGTTAAATTTCATTTTTAATTTCTTTATGTAAGACACGACATACCTTGCTGTCTATCTTTTTATCTATCGCCCTGTCTATCCACCACACTATCTATATTTTACATATTTTGTATAAAATCTGTATAAAATTGCAATTACAGTATCATTTTATACTCACTTATTACAACATTTAGTAATATCACAGCTTCCCAGTGAATGGGAAAATGGTCCCTCTGTGCTGTTTAGAAAACCACATATATGGTTACAGCCTCCAGAGTTTGTGCAGTGATGTAGTGTAACCTTGCTTCCATTGTTGAACACACCCGTCATTCCATAGCAAGCGTTGTAAACTACTTTGGCGTTGTTCAAGCTGGGGCAGTAAAAAGGCTCGGCGTTTCTTATGCAGTTTGCTTTATCTTTACCAATACAAACCGTGCAGTTGATAGATAATACTGCAAGAGTGTAATGAGCAGTCGATCACTGTATTACAACATCGTGAATATTATCATTTTGTAAGAAAAACTTTTCTTACCTATCACAAGTTGTTGGCAAAGTATGTCCAGGTAAGGTTGGCAACCTCGATCCCAGGGTTCTCTCGTACCCGGCTCTTCGGAGAGAGGAACGGAAATGAGAGAACCCTGGGAACGAGGTTGGTAGGTTCGTGCGCCGTGTTTAGTCATTTAAGGTCATTCCTCTGTTTTGCATTGCGCAGCTCTTCTGCGCATTTTCACAATATTTATATTTGTACGGAAAT
>JAOBAT010066372.1:0-23308 GCA_026413305.1 Hydrozoanthus tunicans
ACATGGACCCCTGGTCTTTTCAACAGTACAGGTGAGTGTTAGAAAATTTAGATACAACTTTTGAGGGGGGAGGGGTGTGGGGTGGCATCTACTACATTCAATCTCACTGTTTGTAAAATGGTTATAAAATAATTCAGGCGACTTAAAAACATTGATTCGGCTAAGAAATATGTTTTATAAATATTTGAGTCAAAAACATTGACATAAAAATAAAGTCATAATTTCAGGGCATAAAACACCAGTTTCAGCTATTGCGCAATGATGATGACGTCATCACCTCATCATCTCCTTTTAATTGATTAGACCCTATTGTTATTGGAGGAAAGCCAGTATTCATGTTTAAATATAATAGAAATGCAAACTTTGACCAACACCTAGTCGTTATAACGTGGTTCCCATGGCAACAAGGTATGGC
Source organism: Hydrozoanthus tunicans (assembly GCA_026413305.1). NCBI lineage: Eukaryota > Metazoa > Cnidaria > Anthozoa > Zoantharia > Hydrozoanthidae > Hydrozoanthus > Hydrozoanthus tunicans. Next base: position 416 of record JAOBAT010066372.1, read on the forward strand.
GTACTTACATGAAACTTACACTGTCATGTTACCAGATAAATTTTAGGAAAAGTCACGAAATATGGGTGAGATATCTTTAACTGCTTAAAATAGAGACGAAAATAAGTGTTTTAGTTTTAGAACAATTGTTCCAAACTCAGCACCCTAAATTTCAGCTTTGCCTACAACAAAACCTTTTACTTTCAAATTTGCTTTGAACCATAAAAACTGTGCTGAGCTATGCAAGCTTTAATTTATATTACAAAATCTCAAATGTTTTTAACTTACTAAAAATGTACAATTTAGTATTTATAAATTGTGAGATATTGTTGCGTTTTTATGGGGCTTCACAAATTATAGATATAAATATATAAGTTATTTTACTACATGTACACATGTATTGACCTTGTTTTACTTCTTGTTTTCACAAATAGCCATCTTTTGTTTTGACCTTCTAAGTTAGCTGTAGATACAGATTTTTTTCAAATAAACTTCAAACGCTCATGAATATCACACATGTAAATAAAGCTTTTCGTGTGCTAAACTGAGCTATTTCTTAGAAGGATAAAAACAAGAAGATTAATAACGCAATTCTAAGACTTGAATTGAAATAATGTAGTGAATCAAAACGCACAAATGGCACATCTTGGGACGATTGTTCGTAGCCGGTTCACTTTAAACCAGGATTAACTCTTAACAAATCCTATTGGTTGTCATGGAAATTAACCCTGGGTTAGGTTTAAATCGTCTAACTGGGCCCTGTACGTGTTTCCAGCTATAATTACTGGGCTACCCGTGGTCGTTGCGTGGTTGTCGACAAGACAAAATTTTGTTCTCTATAGTTAGTTGCAGCACCAGCTCAAGCACAATTTTTGGGCTCTGAACTCATAAGATTGAGTTCTTGTCGCTCGATCCAGGTGGGAGAAACAAACAGAATTTTTTAAATGTCGGGAAACAATATCTGAATTTTACGCTCAAATAATTTACAAACGCAAAATTTGCAAACGGCCTTGAGGTACATGAACGGCTCGTTTCGCAGACTCAAGGAAATGTCGAAGCAAACAAGTATTAATGATCAGATATTAAATGAGAAACTCGCAAAGCAACTAAATGTATTTGCCTCGATGGGAACTCCAAGTCACCGATTACAAGTGATCAAATCAACTCACGATCGCCATTTTGGATTTTGCGAAAGAAAGATTTCTGCGACCAAACGAGCAAAGAATTTTTTGTACAATTACATGATTATTTTAATTAAGATTTCTTTTCTTCTTAAAACAATAGTTGGGTTGGTGTTTTGAAAATATCAGTTTAGTTGCGTAAAATTCTAATGTAATTTCGACCTCAGAAAACCTATGTGTCAACAGTTCAGATTACACATTGATATATCAGTCAAGAGGTTACGCAGTAACCTGACTCAGGTAATTTCTACATATAATTAATGGTTTTGAGGTATAATGAAATTGAGAATATTCTATCTCACTTCTCAAATGCAATTTTTCAGAATTGTGACGACTGAATATGAAAATCGCCAGCAACTGAACTACTGAGTACATTTATATTTTAATATAACAGATATTGTTCATATGTTGTGTTTATCTGCTTATAACATATCATATTTCTACTGAAAAGGAGTTGTCTTTTGTTGAAAGAAAAAAATGAAAATAGAAAAAAAAACATAAATTGTTTCAAGGTAAAACGAATTAAAAGGAGGACGCGTCCACTGCGGACTCGAACCCCGGACTTTCTGCTTCCTTAAAAGGCAAATGCCATAATGTAACGACACGAAATTATCACAAGTCATATTCTAAAATCTTTATTAACAATTTTACACTACAGAGACAAATCTGTTGGCTTAGACAACCGAGAGATATTGTTGACAATTTCGATTTTATCACGAAAGTCTCATGATTGCCCCGCGTGAATATTTGTAACCTTGCTAAGCCGTAAGTGGATCTTTTTGGTGTAAATACATCTTGTGCGGGCTTACCTACTATCAATGAGTTTCTGAGCGGTCAAGTTCAGTAGATTGATAATTTAGTCTAAAATCTATATTATGAGCCAAGTTCATTAAGGAGTTTAGGCTAGCCCGTTGAACTTCCAAGGTGACGAGACAATAATGGATCTCGCTGAACTGCATGATGAAAAAGACCTAGTTCTAGTTTTAGTCAGTTCGGTTCGAGCTCTTAGCCTAGCATGACGTAAGAAAAGTTAACAGCGTACACCAGCAAAAAAAGGTATCGTCCCTGGTAAACCTGAACTTTGCGAGTGATTCCTCAATAGCGGGGATGTTTTAGGAAAGGTCCAAAATAGCCCAGTTAATCTTAAACCAATCTTGCTGCCTGGCGCAACATGAAAAAAAAAATTACATTAAATTTACATTGCTTGCATTTAAGGTTAAAAAATATATAATAGAAAACTTTCTTTGTAATATAAGATTTCCTATAGCGGACAAAGAAAAAAAGCAACCAGTATACCTAGCGAGGTAAGAGTCGAACTCGGGACAGTAAAAAGCTTACTTTGAGAAAGTTTTTGCGTGTCTTACTATCTGACAACGAAGCGGTATCTGTTAAATCAATGGGATACTTTAGGGACAGCAATGAAATACAATGAAAACAATCACATTGATGTATCCGAAAATGACAAACAGGTAGCCAAGTGAATGCGTCTAGTTAGAAGATATACTACAATTTTTTTCTGTTATAGTTCACAATTTTATGATATGCGGTTACGTCTGAGTTATACAATAGTTCACCAAACAACTGTAGTCGCTAAGGAGATAAAATATTTATCTAGATAAAAACAAAAAACGAAAAATCAGTTTGGAAATCCTCACCAACCTCGCACACTTGTAAGTAGAAAGTAATATTGTCGCAAACTCAAGAGAGTATCAACATTGTTCACATTTTTTTCCAAAGTTTTGGTTTGCATATCGTTATGTGATTAAGCAGGAAGGGAGGGGGGGGGGGGGGGGGTTAAAATCACCTTAGAAAGACAATCAAATGTCACTGCAACATCGCATGATATGAATTTCAATTTAAATGCTTTGTCCTTACAGATGGTTAGTTTCTCAGATTGCCCGCATGGTTCCTTTTAGAATCAGCCAAGCCTGTTCAATAGAAAATACCTTCAACTACAAAAAAATAGTCATAATTTCATGAATTTTTTTAGAACAGCTAAAATGTCATCCTAAAAAGTTTGCTGAATTGCCTAAAGTATTTCCTTTAGCTGTTATATGGATTTTGTGATAAAGTTTGCATAACTAAAAAGCTTTAAAAAAAACTAAATAAGCCGATGGAAAACTAACATTTTCTTAAAAGAAAACTTAAACAAAAACACGATGCTTTAAAGAAAAGATTATAATTGATTTTCTATGCTTAACCAGCATAACAATTGAACATCTATGAAAATTTAATAACCATCCGAATACTGGAATCTTATTCTAGTCAGTTAGCTTTGGTTTATAAGTTATAACGTTGACCATGGCACGGATACGGGGTGTTATTACCTGCTTTTTTATTCAGTTGATAATTCAACCAAACAAGACAATTTCTTCTCTTTCTAATACTGTGGTTAAAAAAAGCTCGTCAAAAGACGCTGCAAGCGGGTATTTTCACTGCCATTCGAATCACTATTTGCGAGTTGCTGTGCTCCGCTCTGTGTTTGTGAACAATGATTTTGAATGTTCCAGAGAATGTTTGAGGCAGGCTGGATGTTTTTCCTACAACCTGGCTGTAAATTATGATCAAAAGAGAAAGTTACGTCTATGTGAACTTCTACCAAACGCTAAATATCATTCGGAAAAAAGATACGAAGCTCATTCTTTATTTCACCATTTTTCTGCTGTTTGGGTAAGTAAGAACGATCTACCCTCATCTAAGCTATAAAGAAGCTCTAGCGAAATCAAATTGTCCCCGTCTTGACAGCAACCGTCGACAGCAATGTGAAAAAGCCTTCAAAAATTGCAAAACGGGATCTGTAAGCTGGCTGCGCTCATCCCCCAGACCAGAGCTAAGGCGATTAACCGGCATCTGCGCAATAATAATGATCTTTCTGTTTTTAAATGTAACATGGACCGTTTCAAAAAAAGCTTTTTCCCAGCCATTACAAATTTTATAAATAAGTCTTAAAATAATTTATTCATTTTAGATTTTAGATTTTTAACAAGAATGAAGAACGTGTATGTTTGATAAGTAAGATATAAAGTATTTCACTATTTGTGCAATTTTATATTCTCAAGAAACCATTATTATTATTATCATTATTGTTATTATTATTATTTTTTTTTTTTTTTATTATCATTATTATTATTATTATTATTATTATTATTATTATTATTATTATTATTATTCTATGTTTCTAAATATCCATGGAGAATTCACTGATCTTCTTTAAAAGAAAACATTTTAACAGTTTATCCTAGTTTGTAAAATCGAAGATCAAGCTAGGTCACAGGAGACAAATAGAGAAAAAACCAATTCCCTTCCTGTTTTTGTTTTTGTAGCTACGTCCTCCAAAGTCCTGTGTTGATCATCGTAAGAGGGGAGCGTGGAAAAGCGGACTTTACACCATTCAAGATCAAAACGAGGCAGATCTTCAATTTCGAACCGTGTACTGCGACTTCACTTCTGAGCCACGTCGGGCTTGGACACTAGTTATGTCTCACAGTCTTGAAAACGCACCGTTAGCGCAATTCCGAAAGACCCCATTTTTCAACGATGCCCCTTTTGACGACCCAAATCCGAATTGGAAAGGCTATAGACTGCCTTTGGCTGTGATGACATCAATTAAGGTCCAGTCCGCTTTATGGCGCGCGACCTGCAGTTTTCCGAATGTTACAAATAAAGAAACCTTATACAGGTACCGAATTTTTGAAAATTTTTTTAGTCCTTAACATTTACGACATAACTTGATAAACTTCCGAGATCGGAAATAATTTTTTTGGTAAATTTCATTAATGACACATGCACGCAACAAATTATACGTTTAGACTGAGTAAGGACTCTCCCGTCCCGAGAACACTGAACACTTCGAAAAAACGAACAAATATCTATAACTAAGCAATAAAACGCATTTTCCGTGCTGTGTAATTTTTTATTGCACAATTGGGGGATGTTGGGAGAATCGCCGCGGACGGTTCGTGACTTTCAACTTTTTTATCTCATCGACCAACATTTCCCCCCGAGTGCAATAAAAAATTAAACGGCACGGAAAATGCGTTTTATTGCTTATGTAAAATAACAAAAAAACAAATATGAAAAAGCAAAGAGACATGAACGTTATATCAACATTCAAATCCTTCTTACACGTACGTGACACGTCATCTGCCATCTAGTGAGCACAGAGCGTGAAGTTCGCAAATCGATGAAAAATACCCGATTTTATTAGAAAGTTTACCATTGAAAAAGTTAACAGTTACCTCAGTTCCTAGAGAAATTACAAAACAGTCGTATTTGCAGTAGCTTAGACAATGTTTTATAACAAGCTTATAAGTTAGGAACGGAATAAAACTACAAGTGAAATCGTCACTTGAGACAACTTTGAAACGGCCTCGTGTGTTCGGATTTGAAGAAAACTAGTTCATTTGGACGTTCTAGATAGTACTTCCAATGAACCTGCCGTGAAGCTTTACGCAATCTGTATACATAACATAAGAACTTCACATGGATTGGGACAGTGTCACGGCTACTGGGTGAGTGAATCTGGTTAGAGAGACTGTTCAAATAGCCATTGAACTCAAGCTTGTGCACACTCGGCCGACTAAAAATGATAATAGACGTTTTTTAAGAGTTCTTTTGTTGAAAATTTCTGAGAGACTCTTTAATTCCTCCTTCTTTCCTCCACACTTCATATTAAAACTAGAAAGAAATTTAATAGATAATGTAAGCTTAACAAATTTAAGATTTAGTTTGGTACCTAGCTTGAATTGTATTGTTTTTCGAATTTTGCGTATAAAAGTTGTGTTTCGACTTATAAGTGCTGCTCTTCAAACGATCTTTGCTTTTGATGTGTCTAAATAATTTTGGAACTTGATAATTGGGAGAGAGAGTTTTATTACTCTCAACAAAAGAAACCATTCCATCGAGTACTTTTTACTTTTTGTTGTGATTTCGTTGAACTAGCTCTGACTTGTCGACTAAAGCGCAATGCAAACCGCATCTTTTTTTATTTGGTTTCCCAGTTTAATACCTAAATAAGCTCATTTTTTTTGGTATCAGCTTTGAATTATAATTTTGTGTGTTGTCACTGGCTAACATGTTTTCCACGATAAAAAATTTGGTTATTTACAAGCAATAATATAATTATGCGTGAGACTTTCACAAGCGTTCCGAGTGCTCTCTTACAGAGCACGTCTCTTTGCGCTCTCAACCAATCAGCGCGCGAGATTCACGGAAGTTATTTTATAAAACCCTTTATTGAAGCACACAGTTTTTGTTTTACATCCGATAGTCCGATTGGTAACTCACTAAGAGTCAATGTTCAACGGTTACCTTTCCTTAATTTAATGGCAAATGATCGGTTCATCTCAAGTAGTTTTTTTTTTATTGAATCAGATTAACCCTAGTAAGAATAAGAAAAACATGCTTTTTAATCGATTGCCAAAGGCTTTCGCACAACTGTTATTTGATTTGATAACACATCCTTTGAACCTAATTAATTTGTTGAGGTCATCAGAGGAAACGACGTAACTCGTCGTTTCCTTTCAAAACTGGTATTTTGCATGAAAAATGAGCGTTAATTTTTTTTGTCTTTGTTACAAATTCAGTAGTTTTCAATCTTTAAAAATGCATATTTTAAAAAAATTTCTAGCTGTTTTAAAAAATTTCTAGCTGTTTTAAAATATCCAAAATCCAAAATTTGGGCTGATGACCGCCTTTTTTATTTTTGAAAGTGGTTGCCATGGCAACATCATTAATTTTTAGATTATAAGATGAATTAGTTGGTCGTGTGCAACCAACTTGCTAAGCGAAGTCTCATTGTTCGTAACAGATTCCAACAATTTAGTGTCGACAGTTTTGGAGATTTGACATTTCTTTGCTGTCGTTACCATGGAAACCTTATTGAGTTCACGTGGTTTGAAATAGTTGAAAGATAATTGGACACTTGTATTTACTAATTACAAGTACAAAGTTTTTACATTGATTATAGTAAATTCTATCGATTAGATGAACTTTCATGAAGAACACTGTATTTACACTGGATAATGTTGTTTCTTGCTACGGTTACCATGGAAACCAATTAGGTACAACGTGACTACACTTAATTGAAAGTACATTTGACACTTCTTATACACACCAAGTTTCATGGCCATTGGCTGGAAACTTTTGAAGTAGACTGGAGGAGGGAAGGGGTTCCGATTGACCTCGCTCATGCCTTCGTCTAATTTTACTTTCTTCATGCGTTCTAAGCAAGATAGAACCGAATGGCTTTTATTTACAAGAGCGTCTTTATGTCACCATAAAGTAACGTATATAGCTAACTAGGTTTTTGCAAGAGACTTCGCTGATGTTTTTTTTACCAATTCCAGGGACTATGTGCAAGGTAACTTCCAAGACTTTGACGTTTTATCCTTCACTGGTTGGGCGGCATGTAAAAAAGTTGATTACATAAATATTCGAGGCCACGTGGGTGTGATGACAGAAACGCCTTTCTGGCAACAGGCTGAAATTTCTCTCCACACCGACAGCTCCATTCCTGCCTGTTTGTTTCAACCTTACGTTGGGAGTATTCCCAGTGAAGACAACTTCGGGTATTACCTCACAGTAAACGCAGCTTTCCGTTGCGCCGCTTCCAATGATCAAACAACCAACTGGTGGTTTGGCAGCGACATTGAAATTTAGATTCTTGTTGTTGTTAATTCTAAGGGTTTCTAGGGAATACAATTATGATATTCATGCGAAGCAAAAGGTGTTGGTAGCCAAATCACAGACGGTAGGATAAGCTCAGTATATCAGTAAATAGCCGTGTAGGCTTTACTGTTCATGACAAATACTGGCTACTGTTTTTTTCACCGTACTGTCATTAATGTTCCTACTTATAAATCGTTAGATAAGATTTGCTACCAACACCGAAGGAATTAAAAACTCTGAAAGTATATTTCTGCACTATTCCGTTTGTGTAATATATATTAAGAAACCAAACAGAGAAATCACTCGTTGCATAGAGCATATTGGATACGGCCTGCTGTGTACGAACGACCATAATCAAAACTTTATTAAAGAACAAAAATATTGACATTATGTCCAGCAGCACACGAAACTGACATAACTCGAGTATGCATGAAACAGCCCAGTAGGACTCCCCAAGGGATGGAGCTAAGGCTCTTAATGTTCCCTAAAAGCTCGTGCAATCATAAACATGGAGCATTGTACATAAGCTCAAATAATTATTGTAGCACAATAAACATTACTGTTGATGAACGAACGCGGAGGCCGGTAAAAAACCCATAAACCTTGCCCGGTTAGGTTCATCCGTCTGTCTATCCACAGTCAATATATACATCAGACTGGTTAAGAAACCATTGTTGTATGTCTTTGTTCGCCATTTTCTTTTGTTTTCTGGTCTTGACCGTGCACAAAACGTGCAGAAAACACAAAAGCTTTTGAAATGCAAATCAACAAGTAGCCAGTAAAAACATTTTCAACAACACCTGAAACAAAGAATGTACACGGACGCGGTTCGTTCAGCATAAAACAAAGCATTTTGTGCTTTCTTTGTATTTCCCTTTTGAGGTTTGCCGGCTTTCCTAACCAGTCTGTTAATAAACTATGGTCTATCCTACGAGGCTTCTCAATGTTGAATAGGTAAATATTGTGAATTCATATCCATGATATGAAGAAACTACTCAAGAAACACGGCTTTTCTCAAAGCAGTTATAAACCCATCGGTTTTGAGCTCTATGTTTAATGTAGGGCTCAGATGATTTGAATCTAACAATACGTCTAACAATAGGCCAATAGGGTTGTTTTGGCTCAGGTAATAGAATTATATTTTTCTTAGTGATGGTCACAGGGCAAATTAACTTCCCAGACTTAGCAATGACTGAGGTATGACTTTCCCTAAATTGATCACTCTTTCGTTATGGGACAATAAAAACAGACATTCTGTCTTCAAATAAAGTAACATCTCCAAGCTTTATAGATAAGACGTCATCAATGCGGAAAAAACAACAAATCCTATTAACAATATAAACAATTCATTGCTGTAACTTTAATGCTCAGTAATCACGTTCAATAGGTCAATAGAGATAGGCTCCTTAGGCGTTACCGGTCTTGCCAGCCTTCTTGTTGCACCCTCATGGGAAGATTTGACCAAAGGGTGATCAGTAGGACAGAGCTCTAGACCTGCCAGTTTGTGAGCCCATCTGCGCTACACACCACCCCCACAATTTAGGCGATCCCTTTCTTGAAAGCGGCTTTACACAGATCGGTTATAAACAGCGCTATGTGGATAGGTTTGGATGGGATGAAGGGAACGCCCATTTTGGAAATTATGGCAAACATCGCCACACGATATAACGCACTCCTATAAATGGAGTGATAAGTCAAGTTTTACACCTAAATGGTGGCAACGACAAAATTCGGCAAAACGTGCTCTTTAAAAGGCACAACACACAAACGGTATTTAAGAAATAAAACATGTTCTCCGTGCCTTTATAGCATAGCCTTGTGAAAACCGAGGCGGACATTTGGGAGAATTCAAGAGCAGATCAGTGAAAACCCGAGACGCAGTCGAGGGTTTTCGCCAGCTCGAAAATTCTCATAAACTTTGCCGAGGTACACTCTAAACACTCCATGAAATCCCAGGCAAAACCGAGATACTTTTGATGGCCATGGTAAATACTAACGTGATGGTAACCGGATTTTAGGTCCAAAGCGAAAAACCAGTGGCCCTCGTCAATAACCATTGATGGAGAACGTAGATCTTCATACTTCGATTTTTGGCAGAACTTTACATTGATTAACATGCTTTTAATCAATAACCAGCCTAATTTTTTTGCCTTCCGCTGCTATAAGCAGGTTAACACAAAAGGATCTGGTTGTTGTGTTTTTCCATACAACAATCCGACGTACAGAAGCCTTGAAATTGATTTTTCTACAAACTGAGATGTTTTAAAGATTACTTCTTGTCAAGAAAACATGCGAAACGGTAGTCTCCCAATGGTAGTCTGTAGCCCTGAGAAATTATAGGCGTACTCCGGGTCCTTAAGTCGCTGCGACTTACAGCAACTTATTGTGACTTAAGGCAATTTAATACGATTTAAGACGATTCATGATGTCATTTATTCGGATCTCGCTTATAGTAATAAAGAATTAAGTTAGTAAACTTAGTTACAAAAAACTTTTTGGGCAATAGCAGTTGTACAAGTAATAATTTCGCGAGACAAAAAAAATGGGCGTAGGGCGTACTGCCAAGTGTTTCCTCATCAAACTTGTCTGAAGCCACCTTTACACTTTTTTAGCTTAAACTTGTATCAAACAGGGGTACAAAACCAGATTTAGCAGGCATTGAAACTTCATGAGACTTTTTTGAATTAGATTCTTAAGAAGTGTGGTGTTGTATTTTTGGCGCTGTACCTGCTTCTCCTGTCCAGGTCCTCTTCAGCTTCAGCTTCAGGCAGGCCACGGCAAGATGGTGATCTGAAGCAGCATGAGCAACTGAAGCAGCATTCTTCTCTTCTTCCAGCATCTCCTGTAGAACTTGAAACTTGTTGCTGAGGGCAAGCTTGAACTCTTCCTGTTTGGCTGGATCCTTGAGAAGTGTGGTGTTGTACTTTTGGCGCTGTCATGCTTCTCCTGTCCAGGCCTACTTCAGGCTCAGCTTCAGGCGGACCACAGCGAGGTGATCTGAAGCATTATCCACGCCTCACCTGCTACATACATCTTGCAGGGATCTCATGAATTGAGTGTGATGCACACGTGGTCTATCTGCATGATTCTCGGTAGACATGTCCGGAGATACCCAAGTCACGCTGTGGATTCTGCGGTTGGGGAAGATGCTGCCGCCCATGACAAGGTTATTTAGGGCGCACAAGTCCGTGAACCTCTCTCCATTGTATGTCATCTCGCCTAGTCCTTACTGTCCTATGACCTCTTAATAGCCCGTGTTGTCGCTACCGATCTTGACGTCGAGATCTGATGATATAGAAATGTTTCACGACAGATTTTATCCGTATCCTTCCCCCGGGTTAAAATAGTTAATGTGACATGTTGGAACTCGATGGAAACAAAGGCTAAAAGAACATTCGTTTTCTCAATGTCTTGCTTTGCTTTCAAAAAATGAAGCTCAAAAATCTAAAGAACTTTTATCAAATTACTCAAAAAGTGTCGATTCAAGTAGCAAACTTTCTTTTATGTTTTAAAAACGTTTGAAAATGTTTGATCTGCCGAGACGAAATAATTAAATTTTCTATTCAATTTCGGTTGTTGATCAGTTGTAAACGAAATGCATGAGCTCTAATTAGAACTTCCAGGAACTTCTGAAAGGAACTAAAATCGAAATATAATGATTTTGTTTAGTCCTGTAAGTAATTCCAAGAAAGTCCAAATAACAAATAGAAAATTGTCCGTGCGTTACTCGTCGTCTTTAACTGGTCGAGCGTTAAGGATCATCATCTCGTATTTTGTTGCAATTTTCGTCGATCTTTTCCTATGGAGGTATCCAGTAGATTATGAGAAAACTCCTCGGTTAAATTCAACGATTTTTTGCCGACCGCCATTGTTTTATTGATAATAGACAACAGCTAGGACTATGCAGTCCATTAGTTAGGTTATACCAAACGGTGCTGTTCAAAAGTTTTAGTCTAACATAATTAAACGCGTTTATTATTAATAGGGAAGAGAGCCGTTCTTTCATATGGACACCTGCATGGTTTCTGAACAGATATATCCCACATGGCTCTTCGCGAAGTTTGTTTCTTTTTTTTAATTTTACTACAAACGCAACAACTAATCAAATCCGCACAAATTTGCGGAATGAAAAGAGATTTATCAAATGAAACTGCAAGCGTGCTCCGCTCTGCGTTTGTGAACGACGACTTTGAATGTTCCAGAGAATGTCTGAGGCAGATTGGATGTTTTTCTTATAACCTTGCTGTAAATTCTGATCAAAAGAGAAAGTTACGTCTGTGTGAACTTCTACCAACAACCGAATATTATGCTGGAGAGAGTTTTAAGTATAACAGTGCGATTCACCATTTCTCAACTCTTCGGGTAAGTTCTACGAGAAATGATTGAAAAAAAAACGCAGTTCGAGTTTATAACTGAAACTGTAAAATTAATTGATAAGTTTGAAGAAACTGAATCAACTGTCAAAATTTCCTGTCAAGCTAAAAAATGTTGTATTAGGGATTACTTGGTGTCTTGCTTTTTTATAAAAGTTGCTATGGAATCATTGTCATTCATTTTGTGCCTGGATATTTTGAGCAGCACCACAACTGGCAGTCCACCACAGTGAAGATAATCCAAGGGTTTCTCTCTATTCACAATTTACACGTGTGCAACTTTTGGCCTTGCAACACAAAAAATCGTGTGCAGCTCTTAGAAAATGCTGGACGCCCAGCAAACTGCGTTATCATCTATTATAGCAATTGTCTTTCGAGAAAAAAAGTAGTAAAAAGGTAAAATCTGTGAAGGTAAAGGAATGGTTGAAGCGAAGAACAGATCAGGGGCTTTTGGAGCAGTTTGATAATAGCTAAAATTTGCTACCGAAGATAGCTTCCAAGGACACGACAACGCTTGAGATTGGCCAGAAATCAAAACCGCATTAATACATACCACAGACCTCAGATAATTTTGTTGCAAAAACGTCAGAACTGCGTATATATAATATTTAAGACATACTTCTTAATTCTTCAACAATTTTTGAATTGCATGCAATAGTTTTAGTCTTGATTCACACGAATTAATTGTGTTTTATGTATGGCGTAAGCGATTTGCATGCGACAGTAACATATAGGCAAAAATTGCACCGTGTAAATCGGCCTAAAAGAAAATAATACTTTTTTCCAGGCCTATTTCTGCTCCCGATATCAGAATCAAGCACTTTTCGCACTTTTATGCACATCCGAATGTATTGGCGGGCCACATGTCTTGCATTTATCACCGAATCCTGTAAAAACACTGCAAATCATTATGAACTACTGTACATAGGCAAAACAATTTTATACTTAGAAATGAGTTTTGTAAGGAGAGGTAAGCTGTTGGTAAACAAGCCTGTAGAGCAGAAACGGTTTAGTACGCAAGAGCTCCTCAGTACCTGCAAGACACGGCCTCAAAGGGTTGCTATACTCCTACGATTTGCGAAGCACTGAGTTTGTTTTTCAAGAATCTAAGTTATCTATATATCCTCAGTCGTGTATACACCGGGGCTGTTACGCCACAGCAACTGATGGCGCAAAAAGTAAAATTAGCACATGTACGTCAACTTAATTTTAAGCAGATCAAATAAATATTCCCGACAAAAAAGTCTTAAATCTTACGACGAATATGATGTATTGTTTTGTTTAGCAGCCCCACTATACAGTCTAATACAATGTTTTAACTTCCGTTATTGTATAATCACTTTCTTACCACATATCAGTTCCAAACTCGGCAGTTACACTATTTAAGGCATGATTTCAATCAGTTGTTGGTTTAGATAAAATTTTGACAAAAAACCGTGAAGGTCTGTTCTATTCAATATGTTGACACTGCATTGTTTGTAAAAGTTGAAATTCAAATAAGCTTTAAATTATGCTTCTGCTTAATAAAATAGAAAAGACTAAAGGCTCTTGGAAGAATGCAAATGTACAGTATGGCATTGATCATTCGGAATGAATAAATCATGATGCCAGCCAATTCGCGATCGACCGTAACATAGATAATACATCTGAATAATATTATTAATTTCGGTATTGATTGCACAACTAGATCCGATCCTCCTAATGGCTATCGCTTTTGTTAATTGTTGTTGAGCAGTTACTTCTTTTACTTCAACCGAACGTACTGTACACCCAATTTTAATCAGGAAGCCCGAGTTCACGCTTGAACGGCATCTGGTTAATGTCTTTCACACTCATGCACAGTGCTTAAACGCCACTGTTTTGGCAGCCCACAGGTCTTACAAATATCACCGAATCCAGTCACCAAAACAAAACAATGGGAAATAAACATATAGTGCAAATCATTATGTACTACCAAATAAAGGCAAAAACAATTTTGTATCTCAGAAACCATAATATTTGTTAGACCTGTGGCCCGCCCAAAACAGTGGTATATACATGCTGCACATTCATGAGTGTGAAAATGCCATGATTGTAAATGTGTACTTGTACATAAAAGCCAGTTCAAATGTCATTTTAGCTCTGTGCGATTTTTGGACTGGTCTCTTTTTAAACAAAAAAAGGTTATCTTTTATCTTATATATTTTTCTTGTAGTAATTTACCATATGGAAGTTTAAACTAAGTTTCTCTGCACATGTACTTGAAATTATGGTTATTTGACAAGGGTTTGAATTATATTATAAAATAAAGAAACAAACAAACCCACAGGTGCCTTGTTTCATGCCTTTGTCAACTGAAGGCAACAATAATGAAAATAGTATTTGCAAGGACAGCGACAACGACAAAGACAACGCCAATGACAATCACAATGACAATGATAACGGTCCTTAATCAGTCACTTACGGGAAATAACACCAAAACGTCGCAACCGTAACACAAGGCCTTCATCAGGCTATTTTTGGTTGTAAGCGATGTCGATGTTGGGAAATTTACTTATTCAGTACGTTCCAGTGAGTGCCTGATTTAGGATAATGCATATTCCTTTTAACTGGATGGACAAAAACTTACATTATAAATTGATGACAATAATAAAGAAATCAAACGGTGGTCTAAATCTTGGATATATAGTTGAAGAAGAAATTATTGACTCACAAGTTGAAAGCTCAGAAAAAAATCTGAGTCACTGACAGGAATCGAACCAGTGACTCGGCTCCCCATGTGAGTCTTTGTAGCTCGGTGGGTAAAGCATCTGACCGGTAATCAGAGGGTTGCGGGTTCGATTCCCGTCAGTGACTCAGAATTTTTTCTGCGCTTTCAATTTGTGAATCAATAATTCATATTCTTCAATAACAAAGATAGTTTTAATAAAGCTATGATTCCTGGCACGAATTTTCCACGCGTCAAGGCTTGGCGGGCTAATTGGCTTCCTTGGATACTTTCGATTACACGTACAAGACGTATATATTCAAATGAACCGTTTAGAACTTGTGTTTCTTGCATATAAACTCTCGAGCTGGATGAAGTGTATAGAGATAACTATTTCATCATCAGCTCTCTGTTAATACTGGAAAACTAGATTAATTGTCGACATTGCTGTGTTTGCTAATCTCTGAAAGGGTTCTGCGTTAAGCGCGAAAGGTTGAAATTATGTTTAATAAAAAACAAGAAATTTTTAGATAATATATCCGAAAGATTAGTAAACCGCCGGACATGTAGCCGCAATCAATTTTGTTCTTTGCTTAACCCTTTTTACCAAGAAAAACTTGATACACACAAGCCGTACAGAGAAAATTTGTTTCTTAATTTGATCCTGCTTTAAAACCTTGCTTTGCTTCGCTCTTATAAAATTATGTTCAAAACAACCTTAATTTAAAACTAAAAATAGTAACTTAACGTTGATTGAATTTCTTTCACTTCAAATTGCAGATGTTTTTGTGTTTGCAGTAAAAATTCCGGCCGCAATGGTTTGTAAAATCGTGACCAACTCAGTTAAACAAACTTCTGTTTTTTGTCCGGTTGCCGTTATAGATCACTTGGTAAAGAAGAAAAAAATACAAGTGAAGAAACTTGCTGCTTTTTCTAGACAGTAGTAAATTGCACGCGCCTTTTGAGGTAAAACTGCAAATAACAAAAACAAATAATGCCTGGCATAAACTCAGTTATACAACACAAAGATAATATTTCAATCATATTTAAATGCAAAATTTTATTTTCAAGAATGAACAAAAAAAAACAATAACTAAAACTTTTTGTGGGGCTTGCTGACTCTTTAACAACAGAAAAGCTTAATCATCCCTCAGCCGCGTTTTCTCATTATCTCTAAACATATTTCACTTATCTTGTTTTTTATTTGTGTTTTACTTCAGATCGCACCGTCTCGTCTTTTTAAATTACCGAAATATGAAAACTGTTATTGTCAGCGGGTTAGGTATCTGAACAATATTAGGGATTATCAATTTTAATTTAACCTAATTAGAGGGGCGCACTTGTCATCAAGGATGTCCGGCAGATATCTGGACACCTGCATCATTTCTAAACAGAAATGTTTCAAACGGCTATTCGCGAAGTTTGTTTCTTTATTTCAATTTTGCTTCAGTTGCCACAACTGACTAAACCCGCGCAAAACTTAGAGATTGAAAGAGATTCATCAAATTACACCGCAAGTGGGTATTTTCAGCGCCATTTGAATCACTACTTGCGAGTTGTAGTGCTCCGCTCTGTGTTTGTGAACGATGACTTCGAATGTTCCAGAGAATGTCTGAGGCAGATTGGATGCTTTTCTTTCAACCTGGCTGTGAATTCTGATCAAAAGAGAAAGTTACGTCTGTGTGAACTTCTACCCACAACCAAATATTATGCTGGAGAGAGTTTTAAGTATAACAGTGCGTTTCACCATTTCTCAACTCTTCGGGTAAGTTCTACGAGAAATGATTGAAAAAAAACGCAGTTCGAGTTTATAACTGAAAACTATTTCATTAGAAGTAAGTGATGTGTTAAAACAACTTTAAACGAAGTTTATCATTCCTTAGTTTCCAATCTTTCCGTTTTATTACGAGTTTCGAAAGCTTTTCGGTGGTGCAGAAAGTTAATTCCAGAGTGAGAAGAGGAGACTGTTTTCCAAAAGACGTTTAGACAGTGCTTAGCCGGTTGACTCCAACCAGATCTTTTAATTTGCCAACGATTTTCCTGAAAAAAGAAAAGTTTTGATGTAATTCTAAAAGTTTATTTCTTTATCAGTTTTTGATCTTTCCTGTCATGGTCGTAATTTTTTTTTTCACTGCTTTTGCAACCTTTCCAAAGTTTCTTTCGTTGTTCTAAAAGTCATGCATGCTTGCAATTTAAAAAAATCAGGTCCTCTTTCAGGAAATTGTATCAGACCCGCTCGACAGCTTCCGTTTTCAAACATTTCTAAGTGAAAGTTTCCAAGCATAGTCAAATGTCGTATTCTACAGCTGTGTGTTTCGATTATTAATTATGTCCTTCAAATAAACAGCCAAGCCTTTCATCTAGCGTCCTATTATCTTAAAAAGCAAACCAACTGTTTGTTTTTTTGGTAAGTTCTTTCAGGCACATTTCTTATCACCAATTACTTGCTGTCTCAGTATTTGTGTTAGAGAGAGAATTGCTTCCATTACCGTCTGGCAAAGTGTGTTATCTGTTTGGGAAAAGTTAGAATGGAACAGTCGGACGTTTGGCTCCAGATCTTCAACAAAGACAAAACTGAGTTTAAAGGAAAATTAACGTGCTGTTCGAAAATACTTTTGTTACTAGCTTTAAGAAAAAGTAAAAGAGTTTTAGCAAGTGTTTACAAAAAGAAGTTGTTAGTTGTTGCTACAATTATTCCTTCTATAGTTCAGGTAAAGCAGCTCAGGCCCGTCGGGAGGCGGTGAATGATTGGTGCAATCCCCATAATCCGCCTCCTCAGTCCATCGAGCACCAGTCTCCCCCTTAATGTCCTAAAGGTCTCCATCATAAATAAGATATTTTCCTCATTTCTTTTTTGACAATGCATTTAGTGAAAGTTTCCTTATGGTGAAGCAACGTTGATCCAATAGATCCTAAATTTTCTTTCAGAAAACGAATTTTTTGCCCGTTTCCATACATTCTTTTTATAGGATTTCGGCTCGCAAACTTTTTTTCAACTGGTCCGTCTCTTTCTACAGGAATACTGTTAAGGATTAATCTTCAAAGTGTCAACTTCATGAACTTTTGACCGGGAAGTTGAACTTTTCAACCTTTGAATGACCGAATCATACATCTAAACTTTTCACTTTTTTTTCCAAACAAACGGACACTTTTTTACGTTACTGAATTAATGACGGCACTATGAGCACTCAAACATTATCAAATTTGTGTTTTTTGAAAACATAGAGCTAGAAAAACAGAAATACAGCAAAAATATTCTATATGTGTTCTAAAGAGGTTTAATAACCTTTTCTAAATGAATTTAAGAAAAAAAGGGATTCAATTCATTCGTTACTTTTAAAAGAACACTTATAAAAAGTAAATTTAAAGTGCGACTCAACTCTTATTTCAAGCCCGATCCTAATCTGGCTGTAAACTAACCCGATTCGAATCAATTACATTGTAGTTTTCTCCTGCAAGATCCTGTTTCGATCACTTCAGGAGAGGAGCAACAAAAAATGGGGTTTATACTATTCAAGACCAACCACAGGGAGACCGCGAGAACCGAAAGGTGTACTGTGACCTGACTTCTGAGCCCGGTCGAGTCTGGACACTAGTCATGTCTTGGAAATTTGGCAATACCAAATTACACCAATTCCATATCGATCATTTCGCTACCGATGCACCTTTCAACGACGCAAAACCTAACTGGGACGGCTACAGGCTTCCCTTTGTGGTAATGGCTTCAATCAAAACCGATTCTCTCCTTTGGCGTTCAACATGTAGCTTTCCAGTTGTGAAAGGCAGCGCAACCTTGTACAGGTACTGAAATGTCTATAAATATAGGAAAGGAAGTGGAAAGGAATATGTTTTCTTTTCACTTTTTCTTACAGCCCCTACAGAAATCTTGTAAAACAGGGCGTTGCAAGTCATTAGCTCAGTAGCTTGTTTTTTGACGGATTTACAGAAGGGAATGAGAACGACATTATTCACCACCTATGATACGATTAACCTTCAACCACTCAAACTAGCAAATGAACAATATAATGGACAGCTGGGGAGTTAAAATTATTTCATTAGCTTAAAGTGTCTTTATTTTTAGGCCTTAATAATCTTCGTTAACATATAATAAAAACTCAAAGTATAGTAAATTATCAAAGGTGCATTCTTGTGAACACAAAGTATGCAATTTTGGCTTTCGCTTGAAATAGAACATTTTGTAAATTAAACAATCCAATTTATTTTAGACTGTTTCCAGTTATTTGCATTCTCACTGTTGAGAATGACCACAAGAACTGGTCGAAACGTACAGTTTTTAGCGTGTATTTTCTGTTAACTTGTTTTAAAAAGTCGTTGTTAATAAGTTTTGTATTTCAAGCTTTTTCTATTGACGTCTTAAAAATTTTATATTTGAAATCAGTAAACAATGGTTTAATTTCGTTATACTTGAGACATTTTATTAAAGGACGTTCTACCATTTTTAAGTTTGAAATGTTTCAGAAGTGAAACAGTTTGTTGATTTTCTATTTAGAATATTTCATCAATGAATGTTTTGATAAATTCATATTTGAAATATTTTATTGATAAACAATCTAATTTTATATTCGAAATATTTTATCAGTAAACGATTATGTAATTTTGGTATTTGAAATATTTTACTAGAAAATTATGATTTATTTTGTTATATTTGAAACTTTTTATCAGTGATTACTTTAACATTTTTTATGATTTTAATATATCTTTCTTTGGCCCTTACAATTCTTATATAGATATTTGTTTATATGTTTCTTTCCTTTTTCCTATATTTTTTAGATTCTTTAAGCACTTAAACAATCGACCATTTCAAACATCAGTTCTATGTTGTTAGTTGGTTGAATTTAATTATTTAATTTGATTTGAAACTCTATTAACTACTGTTTCCTTGTATCCAAAACTTTAGGGACTATATCCGAGGAAATTTCAAAGACTTCGACATTTTTAGCTTCATCGGGAGAACTACCTGTCAAAAAGTTGATTCTATAAACATTCGTGGTCACTCAGGATCGTCAACCAATGCACAGTTCTGCCAGAAGCAGGGAAGCTGGGCGTTACACATTGACGGTTGTGCTACTAAGTGCTCCTTTAAAGCCAACCCTGGATGTGTGACGAGTGAAGATAACTTCGGGTATTACAAAGACGGAAACCCAACCTTTCGCTGCACAGCTTTTTCTAACCAAACAACAAACTGGTGGTTTGGTAGAGAGACTTAAAAGAGGATGACAGCTGGCCTATCACCTTTAATGATCATACCATCATTACTTCAGTACTTGTATTGTATGACAATCAAACCACTATAACTTATTAGTACTTCTCTCCTCTTTTCCTTGTACAAAGGTTTAGCAAAACGAGCCTAGCGCTCTTTCGATGAGCATTCATACTATTGCAACATACCGGGAAACTAAATATAGTTTACGAGCCCAAGAGTAGCAAGAAGAGGACGGATCTTACAAGAACAGAGCTCATTTAGATATCCCTTCTTACCTGCCAGAGGTCCCCCACTGTTTTAAACGTGTTATATTAAGCATTTGGCAGCTATTTATTTCTATAATTTGCAAAATTGACCTCGCTCTTCCAAATACCTTATACCTATAATAACCTATAAGCCCTCCTCTCTACTAACCCCACCATTCTAAAAGGACCCTGTTTATCCTTCAAAGTTCTTCAGTCATGCATTAGCTAAGTTATGACGCCATGAGTCGCATTGGAAAGATCGCAAAACAACATTTATTCCTTGAAATACCATATCAATGATCCTGAAACTTTGTATGCACCACAACCTTGCAACACGAGCACAAACACATGTTATAGGTCTTGAAAGTAGCAAAAATATAAATAATTTAAAGGAAACATCAAACAACTTTATGGAAACATGTTTCACTTCAACTCCGTTGTTACTGAATGAAATCGACTCAGGATATAGAATAGTCACTGGTGAACATATCATGGAAAACGCAGACATTCTGTAAAATTCTTAAACTTATTACAAATTACCCATAATAACGCTTCTCGACTTATCTCACAGTTATTGTTAAAGTTCCTATCAAGCTTATTTTTTTTAAGTTCCAGATGAAAAGTAGAACCCTTTAATACTAGTTTAATTTTCCAAAAAAAAATACTTTCTTGCCTTTCCTGTTACATTTTTTAGTCTTGAAGCGTGCAACGATGACGTAGCAGGAGGCATTTTTTATCTCAAAAAATTCAATGCTGGCTACAATAGTCACATTGTTAAAACTTTAATCAATGAGATATTCCCTTGAAAATGTTTGAAATAAAAACTTTGTGACATTTTTTAACAGAAATGGATATTTTTAAACAAGAAACACACACAACTCACTGCAGCTATGTCGTCACAGGTTACCAGTCCCCGGCCTGCTCGGTCAAATATTACATTCTGATCTTTTTTTATTTAAAAGCATACTTAGACGTGGAGCTTTTTTTTTGTTTTTTAGAATTTTGAGGTCATAGATGACAACAGTTTTAATCTAAAAAGTTAAAAATTAAGCTTGATAGGGACTTTAAGGACATCTCTGCAGCTTTCATATATAATGTGTTTCTACTTCGAAAGTTCGCAACAGAATGTTTGGAATGACTATCATTTACTGATTTTGAGTCTTTACATCAGTACATGGAAAAATTTACCGAAGCAACGGTGAGCATGGGGGGAGGGGGGGATTTCGCATATAATTTTTGTCTCTATATAGTGAAACATTCAGTTAGTTTGTGTTTGTCTGAAGCTCCGTTAGCGTCAGAGAAGTTGTTGTTCAGTTGCAAAACAGTTTCAAAATATCTTGGTTGTTCAGTCGGTGATTCACTTTGAGTTCAACTTTGATCTATTTAGAATATTTATATAAATTATTGGCCTTGTTTACCACAGGTTCCGTCCCTCGCAAGTTGCTGTT
This sequence comes from Hydrozoanthus tunicans, assembly GCA_026413305.1. Classification (NCBI taxonomy): domain Eukaryota; kingdom Metazoa; phylum Cnidaria; class Anthozoa; order Zoantharia; family Hydrozoanthidae; genus Hydrozoanthus; species Hydrozoanthus tunicans. The sequence goes on from JAOBAT010066372.1 coordinate 22,221, forward strand.
CAGTTCCAACGGTTTCAAAAACACCTTGGCCGTTCAGATCGGTGATTCACTTCGTCTTTCAGTTCAACAATATAGCCTTGTTTACCACAGGGTCCGTTTCAAAATAAAATACCCCAATTTTACACAATGATTTGGGGTTGTGGCCCTTACTTTGTCTACCTTCTTTTTTAAAATGAGTGTGTTCGTAGGTAGCAAATGGCAATGTGCATTCTACCTCATGGTTTGTGGTGCGTCACGTGATGCCACGTGATATAAATACCTGACACTAAAGAGACACGCTCACGAGTTTATTACTCGTGGCCTACCGGCCCGAGTAAATACAACCAGTATTATACCAATACAATCAACAATGGTACGCCTTTATAATCTCATAGAATATAATGGCTAAAAGCACATTTTTTTATTCCATAGCGCTCTCGATGTGATTCTATCATGTGAACACCGAGGCTTTACTAGTGTCAGTGCCAAGAAAATAGCCTGGCCGCCAGATCATTATAGAAAGAAAAGACTATGGAACAAAAAAAAATCGCGATTTGGCAGTTGCCACAATAAAGTTATTTTGTTCCAAATTGGATCGATTCCGATTAGAAAAAATTCAAATTCAATGTCCACTTCTCAAAGATCTTAAATATGTATATTTGATACATATCATACATGTGCTCTTATCACTAACGGACCTTGGCACAGGTTGTACTCTCAATACAGGTAAACTTTTACGCATTGATCTTAGCTGATTTTGCAAATCTTAATTCGTGACTTGTAAAATCCTGATCGTGTTCAACTACACGTGATATATGATCCACTAAGAACAAGACGTCTTGATAGATAAATAAATACAGTTAGTGACAGTTGTTCTTTTTTTTATTGTTTTTTACAACCGTCTTGGCAGCCAGTTTGATAAGGCGCGCGCCAATGTGGTAACGGGCTCAAATTTTCACTCAAGGCTGTTAAGAAAAACTGTAGAGAAGGTGGTGCATTTGCTTCAACATCTGCAATCGGTTATCGCGTCTTCTCGATTAGGGACGTTAATCTCTCTCTCTCTCTCTATAAAGTCGAAAATTTGGCAAAGGAACATTTGTGTTTTAGCC
>JAOBAT010066383.1:0-23306 GCA_026413305.1 Hydrozoanthus tunicans
TGCTTTTAGCGATTTTATGTTTCCGGACCGAGATGAGGCACAATATTCGATATGAAACTGAAACTGTAGATATTGCAGAAAATTGGGAGTTGATCAAACTTAGAATACTACTGAAGATGAAAAGCAAAATTCTCCTAAATTGGTAACAGAAATAGTATGGATTCTGGTTGGGAGAATTTTGGTAAGATGCCATTTGGCCTATTTGGTAATGAATAGGTTAAAATAGACATCCATGTTAACAAGTCATAATTCACTGTTTCAATGCCAATCAGTTTTTCTTGTTGTATATTACATGTTCAAGTTTTTATTGAAGCTTACCAGTGATAATACAGAGGGGTAATTTCTTCATCTTTATCTTTTATTTCAAAGTTAACTACACTTCGCTGCTCGGTGTTGGAGGAGTGCATCCCTTCAACAGCACGACATGGGACTGCCAGATCACTCCCCACTAAGGATATTCTTGAGTATGTTGCAAGTGACTTGCAGCTAAGCGCTCTGAAACTAGCACAACCAGGTCCTAAGGTAAGGTTTTGTTTGAATGGCGATGAATAATAATAATCATGATTATATTAATCATAATAAAAGTAATAAAGAATGTTAACAGCAACATACCAAAATGAATTATTTACATAATTATATATTATATCTATCTGTTTGATAATGGTTTAAAGCAGTTAAATGTCATTGTGAGACTCTCAATTTCTTTCTTCATCCTTCTTGCAAACGCACAAGATTGGTTTTACAGAGCCAAGTTTGAAGAATATTTCTTTTATACAATGATAAACAATGTTAACTTAAACAGCACTGCCAATAGTATATATACATAGACATATATATACTGCACGAAAATAATACATCATTGGCATGGAATATTTTCATTTGAATTTCTATTAAACCTCCTTAGGGGGTTTATTACTGATTTCTCCATGATGGGTGGGGTCAGATGCTTGAAAGAGAGGGGGCTTGATAATTTCTGTTTCAGAAATGGGGTGATTGTTAAAGAGGGGGGATTAATAGAGAAATAATACATTCAAATAAAGTCTATATTTAAGAACTATAGAATAAATTTTCTTGATACCTTGGATAATTTTTTGATGTTGTTCCCCAGTGCAGCACTGAGATGCTAAAGTGCTAATGAGAAATGGTTATGAGATGAAGGATTTATATAGATTAATAGATTATATTGCGGTTGATATTAATGTTTCGTTGTCTTCTACCCAGGTTCCTGAACAGTTGATGAAATTGGATGAACAAGGGGTAAGGAATGATTTGCACAGGGTTTGTCTGGGCCCTAGAAATCCTGAAAAACCCTGGAAATATTTTGAAGCCCTGGAAATTTGGAAACCCCTGTAAAAGCCCTGAAAATTTGTGTTAGGCCCAGGGAAATTCCATAGAATTTTATTGAAAAAACTAAATTTGCCTTATGTATATATTTTTTCATTTCAAGTAAGAATTAGAAGATTTTAGACTTAATTTTTGCATGTCTGTGTTACATTAAGTTTAATAAATACGAGTTTTTAAACAGATGATTCAGAACATTATTTTCTTCTGGGTTTAAAGAATCCTAGAAACGAAAACCACCCTGGAAAATTCTGGATTTTTAAAATTCTAAAGGCATACAAACCCTCTTCGCAGTTTACCTTGTACATTTTAGGTTGTAACGTTTAAGCTAGTGCTAGTAAACAGTCATTTTATGATTTCTTGTCTAATGGCATTATTCTGTTTTGCAGCTTACGAACCAGTATAAAGTTGGTGTAATTTACTGCAAAGCAAAACAGAACACTGAAGAAGAGATGTACAACAATCGTAAGTAATATGTTTATATTTGAGAGACTTTGTAAAGTTATCAGAAACCTGTTGTTAGTCTTTGCGAACTGCACAGTTGCTTGTAACCATTGGTAAAGATGGGCGGTGGAAGCGAAAAATTATTGGGGGTGCACAGTGGAAATTTTACTAGTTTGTTATGAAATTTGATTTTTCAATTCAAAAGTTTCTGTTGTTAGCCAGAAATTATTGGGCCCCTGGCCCCCTCCCCTCCCCAGTTCTGCCGCCTATGGTAAATCCATGGTATTTTAAAAAAACAATTATTGTTGTGTAAGAGAGTATGTTGCCTTACTGATCAAATTCTGGGATTCTGAGAATTTATGTAAAACGATTTGGTTGTGGACACAGGTATAAATATTTTCAAGTTTAGGATTTAGAAGGACTAAATAAGTCTGGAGGAACCCGTTTCTGAGTTTTAGCTCTCAAATAAAAAAAAAGCAATCTCTGTCTGTTAAGGTTTGCTTAGTTTTATTACTATAGAAACTACAGTAATTTTAGAGTTGACCTATTATTATGTACATGGACCTGAACTGCATTTCTATTACAGAGAGTGGAGGGCCTGCCTTTGAAGAGTTTCTAGAGCTGATTGGGAAGCGTGTCGAGCTCAAAGGGTTTGAGGGGTATAGGGCTCAATTGGACAACAAGAGTAAGTTGATATCAAGAATGGTTTGAACTGCAAGAACTACTTAGTTGATTGCCAAAGCAACAGTAGGTAATCACAATCAAGAATCAATAGAGAGCCAATAGCGAATAATTTATATAAAATATATAACTCTTTTTATTAACCTAAATTAGCTCTCTCAGGTTGTAAAAATGTCAGTGCTTGTACATGTGTTGCAAACAAAAGCCTTAGCTTATTCAGGTGGTCAACTACATGTTCATGGTGCAGTGGTAAGATCTCTGCCACCCAATCCTGAGGTCCCTAGTTCGATTCCTGGCCTGGTTGAGGGTTGAATATTTGAGCAACCTTCTTTCCCACTAAAGGCCACTCTGCTTTCTGTCATTACTGGATCGGTAAAATGAGTACCAACAATTATGGACCACCTTGAGGCGCCTATATATACTTCCAGTCCAAGGAGGGTAAACTGATCATTGTAAAGCACCTTTGAGCATTCATATGGAAAGGGCACTATGTGAATTCACCACTTTACCCTTAACCTTTTCCTTGTTTTCTTTATGTTTCAAGGCATTCAAATGCAGTATTATTTTGTACTAACAACATCCTAGACTTTAGCCTGAAGATCCTATAATAATACTATTATTTCAGATGACTCCACAGGGAAGTATTCTTGTTACACAAAGTTTCATGGCAGAGAAATCATGTTCCACGTTTCAACATTCCTGCCATGGACCCCTAACAACAGACAACAGGTAAATAGCACAGTATAACTTTTAACTGTTTATTTTGTTGGTTTTCTCATAGTTACTACATTTTACTTGTTGAATTTTTTGAAGATAAAATATGAGTTCTTCCTATGACTTGTGTTCTTCTTGACCAATTCTAAGTAAGAAAATCTTTCAAAGTTATTTTCCATTGTGCTTTTCCCATAATTCTAGTTTAGAAGACATTGGAGAGTTCTTAGAACACCAGTTTGGCTCAAAGTTGCATGGGTTTCTTGGCGATTTTGAAGTTTCTGCCTTAATTAGCTACTTTACTCTTGACCAATTCTAAGTTAGAGAATCTTTCTAAGTTATTTTCCCTTGTGCTTTTCCTGTGATTCTATTTTGAAAGACATTGAAGAGTTCTTAGAATACTAGTTTGGCTCAAAGTTGCATGGGTTTCTTGTCAATCTTGAAATTTCTGCCTTAAGCTTCTTTACTTACTTTTCTTCTCTCTTTTTGTCTTTAACAAAAAAGCTGTTTGGTATTCAAAATATATGAGCTTATAACAGTTTAGGCAAAAATTGAGTTACTATAAGCTTTGAAAAAAGAGTAAAGATTTCTTAAATGCCCCAAATAGTTTAGAAAAAGTTTTATACGATCTGGTGATAAAGAAATTAAAAAACCTTATGACTTATCTTTTTGTTATAACTGTTAAAGAAGTTATCAGTTCATTGTTAATTAATGATAGATTGCTAATTAATTATTAGTTTATTATGAACTGGTAAATTATTTTTCAATAAAAAAGTAATGATTGCTTATATAAGTTTTTCTCTAACTTTACAGTTGTTGCGAAAACGCCATATTGGTAATGACATTGTCACAATAGTTTTCCAAGAGCCTGGTGCGTTGCCGTTTACTCCAAAGAACATCAGATCGCACTTTCAGCATGTGTTTATTGTGATTCAAGTGTTCAACCCATGTTCTGAGAACACGTACTACAAGTAAGGACTCTTTCACTTTTTCTAAAACTGTTTTTGATTTACTTTGTAGTTATGAAGACTGATTGTTTAAAGCCAATAGTGCATCAATATGTATTTCAAATTGCTTCATGGTCAATGTAGTTCTAATATTTAAGTCAAAGCCATCAACTACGTGTAGGGCCAATTTTAACTAAGTAATTCTTGTGTAAAGCCTTGGTCCTTTTAGATATCTTGCCAAATTAACTGCTTTCCATAAGTGAACAGATTGCTTTCATTATTACTTGATGAAAGCTGGGATGTCAGTATAGGGTCTTTTATTCTCCTGGAAAATCGATAGAAAAAGACTAGTTTTATTGATATAAAGCTAAAATTTTTGATAGCATTGTTGGCATTTCCTTGATTGGCTTTTTATCATTTTTCAGGGTTGCAGTAAGTCGTTCGAAAGATGTTCCACCATTTGGACCTCCGATTCCATTGGGTGCCAAGTTTGGCAAGCAGAAGGCGTTTGCAAACTTTTTATTGGCAAAAGGTAAACTGGTTACAATGTTTAAAACATTTACACCAATAATCCCATTTCCATTTTTCGTAGGTATCAGCTATTTGTTTGCTTGTAAAACTGGTAGATGTTGGTAGTGTTGTCGCACGATGGCGTAAAAATACAACATACAAAGTTCTGCGTTCTGTGGGCGTTAATACTAATTCTAGCTATATTAATTTAGTCATCAATGCCGAAAATGCTGCTCACAAGTCGGAAAAATTCAGTGCTATGGCAACCAGAACCAGATTGGAGTATCTGAGGGACCTTGCTACTAACTTTGTCACTGGTACTACCCTGGAGACGGGAGGAAAAGCCTTTGGTATGCAAGAACTAGATGTACATAGGGATCTACATACATTTGTTCACGTGGTCATACAGATTGCTTGCTTAATCACGGTTCGATAACTCTCAACCCTAACTTTCAATCCCTAATTTCAGTCATAACTTTCAACCCTAACTTTCAACACTAATTTTCATTCATAACTCTCAGCCATAACGCTCAACCACAACTTTTAACTCTTACTTTCAGCCATAACTTTCTTTCAAGGATTTTCACTGTCCATTTTATGCTTGAATTTTTTCTTAACATGTGCATCATGCTTTATAATTGTTTTTCCTTCTTTTCTTGCTTTTATTGATTCTTTTAAAAGCAAAAATCAGTTTGCCCTTTGCTAGAAACATTGAGTATTCTTAGGTTTCGCTCACTCCCTAGAGACTTTTTAAAATTACAAAAGATGAAGCAACCATGTTGGTGCCAATAAGTTATGGATATTCTTTTGCTCAAGGGAACCAGGGTGGCCGTTATAACACATGGTGAAAGCCATTAATAGCCAGAATTTTTTCCCCAGGGAAGTTCTTGGGCTCAACTAAGAAGAAGGAGAAAGTAAACTCAGGCTTAGTGGCAGAAAAAGTGTACAGAGGAGCTCTTCAGTGGAATGTACAGGTGAGTAAAATGTCATGGGTTCAGGTTTTTAACTATGGAGGGAAGACAAACTCAATAGAATTTCTATCAAGTAATATTTAGGTTTGACAGGTTGTTCACATGAAGAGGGCAGGACTGCCAATCTATGAAGAGGCAGGAAGACTAGAAACTACAGAAAACGTGGGAAAGACGACAGACGGCATAGAATGTTATACGGCCTGCCCTGGTCCGGAAGACTCTATCAAATGAAGTTACATTTACACTAAATTTACTAACTAAAACAGACTAGTCAATACATAATCTAATGTTCTCCTGTCGCAACAATCTTTCGGCAGTCCTGCCCTCTTCAGGTGGGTACAGTATTTGTCCAGAACATTCGTATAGACATTTGGCTACTTACTTGGTTCGCCTGCATGAAGAGGGCAGGATTACCGAAAGCTTATGAAGAGGCAGGAAGACAAAGAGTTAAACTACAGAAAATGTGGGAGAGAAGACCAACAGCATAGAACATGATACAACCTACCAAGATGGCCCAGATAAAGACTCTGTCAAATTAGATTTGACAGAATTCTTCATTGCTTTTCGAAAAGGTGGTAGTAGGATGGTTGGGCGGGATTGGAGAAAGGGGAAACCAATATTAATTCACCTCAGTTTAAATTCCATCAAGTCTTTGCATTGGCCAGTTCTTTTCGATAGATAACTTTGCTTCAGCAAAGACAGTAGCTTGTACTTGCTCTATAGTGATGAGGAAATTAACCTAAACAAACTTCAACAACCTTAAAAAACAGGCAGTTTTTCTTTGAATTGAAAATGATGAAGGTGTGCTGTCTAAATGTTAAAGAACAGTAACGATGCAAGTTCATTTCAACAGAAAGCCTATCAAATAAGTTTTTTCTTTGTTGGGTTTCCTTTGATTTGAAAATGTTTATGGACGTCTTTTGGCTAGGTATTGTATTTAAGGGAGTCATTCAGTATGCAAACTCGAATCAACAGGAGTCCTATCAAAGAACCCTGTACCAAGTTTTTAAGTCTGGTTTCCTTAGAATTGAAAGGGGGAGTGTGTTTGCTAGATACTAAAAGCTAGAGATATCAGGAAGCTATGTGTTAATCAATGTTAAACAATTATTGGGCTACCTGTGGTAAGCCGAGTCTACGTCTGCGAAGCCTATCTATCAATCTATCTATCAATCTATGAGTCTATCGACGTATCGACAAACGTGTAAGCCTGTGAGTCGGTCAGTGGTGCGCCATATGCAAGACTGAAAACAACAGAACAAGGCCCGTTCAAACAAATGAACTTCAGTCCGCATGTACTTACGCAGCTAGGAACACTCACTTGTAATTTTTTTTAAAGAATTTTGTGTGTGAACTTGAAGTTGAATGAAAATATTTAGCAACTCAAAATTCCATTTCGAACTATGACAAAGTTAAAACACGCATTATAGATCGTACACATTTCTGAGGTTCCAAGCTTAAGCGTAGCCCGAGTAAACGCCATTACAGGCGTCTAGTTAATCAATCAATTGACCCGATGTCTTTAATGTATTTTTTGCAAACTTGGTAGTTTTCTTTGGCAGAGGAATAGTTAATGGAGCTAAATAGGGAATCTACCAATATATTTTCGTGTTCTATAAATGAGTTGCTCTAACTTAGACCAGATAGTGCCGTGTTGTTACAAGGAATAAATCATTTCATACGCAGAACTGTTTATTGGAAGTAAGTTTTTTCTTCTGCCGTGTTTAGGTTGAAGACTACAGAAGTTCCCATATGATAGAGTGCATCATGGGAATTTCTGCAGACACGCTTGTGTTGATAGATTGTTCGAGCAAGGTTAGTAATGAAATCATTTCTAATATTTGGTATATGTAATTCAGTCTAGTTCTTAGGCTAAACTGTTTTGTCTCTGCAAGATCAACTTTTCCTTTTTCCAAAAAGCCTGGTTACATATCCGAGCCCCAGAACTTTGCTTATATACATACCTCTTTTCGTTTTAGAGAAGTCTATGCTTTTAAATGACCTTATTTTAGCTTTTCATTTAAAATTTATAAAAAAAAGTGATTTTGTAAGTGGCACTCAAAGCATCATCGTTTCATTCCTACAAATTTACCAACATTGATTTCGTTGGAGAATATGAATTGGATCATCTATTGCAATCGTTTTCAAATGAAATTTGAAATTCTTCCGACGCAATAACGAAATGTGTCAAAACTATTCATTCATCAGTTGACACTTTTAGGAATGAAAGAGTTAAAAACAAACAAACTTTTCTTGCTCTAGGAAGCATTATTCAGCATTCCTACCAAGGCTGTTATTGGATGGACTCCATTGTCGCAAAGGTAACACGTTAGCTCTAGAAAGTGTACTTTCTTGTAGCTTTATTATGTTAAAACAAACATGCTGTTAACCACTGCCTTTTTACAGAGTTATCAAGATAATGGGGCCACAAAATAGCCTTTTTTTGCCGGTGTTATAAAACCTTCAAGATTTCTATTTCGTTTATTAACTCCATCAAACCCCCTCCAAATATAATACTGTGACTGTAAAAACAACAGCCGAATCCTTGACTCGTTGCCTGCTGGCACGAGTAATATGTTACAGATAATAGTATACCCCGAGGCTACGGTAATGCTGCGGATATTTGGCTTTTAAAATTTCGCACTGAAATACTTTAAAGTGTAAAACATCTGTTTCTCTTCATGCTTTGCGTCTTGCGGTCAAAACGAGGCTCCATCAGAACGCGCAGTGCACTCTGGTTACAACTCATTGAGCTCTGGTTAAGGAGAGCGAACTGAAGAAATCGAGATTTTTTTTAGATTTCGATTAGGGTTTGCTCGCTCACTTCGCAGCAACTAACAATAATGATTCTTAGTATAAGAATTGAAGATATTTGTAATAATCAAAGATTTTTGTTAATTTGCAGTATCAAAGTGTTTTATAGTGGAGGAGACTGTTTGATATTGAATATCCCTTCATCTGACACCGATGATATTCCAGAAATTGTAAGAAGACTTGAAGCAGTAACTATCGGTTGCCAGGTACTGAACACAGGCCATTTCAAAACTAATGACCTTAGTGGTTCCAGGTGTAGAGACCTGTTGCCTGTTAAGAAAGTAGCCTTTATTATTACTGTATTAATGAGTGTCACTTCAGAAGATAACTTTCTCTAATCTGCAACGTCAACTTCACTGTGTTCCGCCTCACAACCTACCATACTGCCTACCCCCCCTACTATCAAGTTTTAGTATCTATTATAGCTTATGGCCCTGCCAGTGAGTCATTGGTTAAAATACAGAGAACTGGGTGTCCTTTTAATAATAATAATAAATAATAAAGATTTAAAGTGCCTTTTTCTAAGGAATTCAAAGACACTAAAAACTTATTTACAATAAGTTGTCATGAAAGATAAAAATTGAAAATTTTAAACTGATGAAAACACTAAAAAATATTTCTTGAATAACAAAGTTTTCAGTTTTCGTTTAAAATCCTTAAGAGTTCTAGTGATTCTTAAATCTGTTGGAAGCTCATTCCATAAGATTTAAGAAACATTCATGGAATTATTTTTTATTTACAGACGCAAACTCTGGTCCTGCGACGTAACCCTTGGGGACAACTTGGGTTCCATGTTCAGTCAGAAGGCCTGGTCGCTGATGTTGAACCGGCAGGTCATGCTTACCAGGCGGGGCTTAGAATGGGTTGTCGCCTGGTGGAGGTGACAAAAAAATTTATTTGCAACGTTCACTTTAGCTATAAGAACTCTTGCTTTCAAGTGACTGTAGATATGAATTATACCACAAAATGTTACAAAAAACGCCTCATATTGTTAATCAGATGGTTGAATATCATCGCTCTTTTAAGGTTCTCTTTTTCAAGATTCAGATAGTTCCACCAATTTCAGCAAACCAATGTAGCAATTTTCGTGGCTCAGATTGAAAGAAAAGATTCCTTGATGCCCTAGTTGAATAAACGTTGCTGGTTTTGGAGATGGGTCTTAATGATGGTTTCAAAACAGTAGTATTGTAAGCAAAGGTTTTTTCTGCGATTGAAGATGTCAGCCTTCAGAAAAAATGGGTTAATTAATACTTTCTCAATCGATTTGAAATGCCCCGTGTTTAAAACAAACTGTTCCTGTTAGATATTGCTCATGGTTTTAGAACTGGTTATCTAATTGAGAAGTATCTTGAGCTTCAAAGCCAAATCACTTGGTAGCTTATGGCGAAATCTGGTAGCCTGTGATTCGGACTTCGTACCCACAATGTCATTTCAAGATAGAGAACATAAGCTCTTTACTTGCAGAAGTTTTCTCTATGTTCATTAATATAATTATATCTTAGTAGCAGTGTTGGCTATATGGAATGTAATTTCGTTCCTGTATACCTGTGTACTTTCTCACGAAGTTGTTCCATCCAGATCAACAGCTTGATCGTTGCCACAGTTTCGCACGAGCAAATGATTGACATCCTGAGAAAACCTGGTTCAGTGTCTGCAGTTGTAATCCCACCTTTGTCCAGTGGAAAACCCAGAAAGTGAGTAGTTTGCAGCTGCTATAGTGTTGCACTGTTACTTTTTCCTCGTCTAATGCTATCTGTGGTAGACAGCTTCTCTTTATTGTTTACCCATGGGTAAAACGTTTTGTTTTGGTGTTTCTCATTTACCAGGGGAGTGCAACAATCCAGCCATTGGTGGCCCTCACGGTCATCTGGGACAGTGGCTTCACCGTTTGGTAGTACCTCTTCGGTGACTGAGGAACACGAAACTTGTGACCAACACGTGGTCGATGTAACGCAACGAAAGACAACAGCCTTAAGGTTGGGACCCAAGCCCTACTCCAAAGTCAAGGATAGTCCTTGGATCATGCGTGCAAACGAAACTGCAGACAAGGAGATAAGGTTATTGTCCGCAGCTTAGAATGTCTTTTTGTATTTCTTTCCTCTCTCTTTCAAACTCCTTCCGTAGTTCTATGATTAGACCATTATGATATGAATTTCATACAAAATTTGAAGTAAGCACGTCGCTAGTTTAAACATCATCTTAAACAGCTATATAGCGAAAAACCTAAAAAAGTCAAGGGAATTTCGGAAATTCTGTTTTTTTCTAAATATTTTGATTTTGGTCATGTTCTTTAGGTCACAAATTTTTGCTTTTACGTCTAGAAAATTTTGTCAAGGTTCTACACTCTATTATAGGTTTTTGTTTGTTAATGCTAGAAAACAATATGTTTTAAAGCATTTGCTTATTTATTTATTTCCTGTTGTGTCGCAGCTTGTACAGCCAGAGGTCATCAGCTCCCAATGCCAGAACTTCGTCGAATTCGGCGCGCTCGACACCAACGGGTTCAACCTCCTCTGTGGGAGGTAGTGCTCCAAATCTCCATGAGATCACCACGCCCACCTACGGAGCCTCTTACACAGTAACGAGTGTAGTGGCCACGCCTCATACACAGGGTCCAAAGACATCTAGTTCCCAGTGGAGTAAGGCATCCACTGTGGCTCACGCTACCCACATTGCAAGTAGCAATCAAGAAGTTTACATCAATGGGAAGAACAAGTGGACTGGTGGTGTTGTAAACGTTGATCTAAATATTAAGGACCAACATGCCAAAACTTACTCAGCCCCTGGCTCTGCGGGCACATTGTATGCGCTGACTACGTCACCGACAACCCCAGGCCCTCCTCCGGACACTCCCTTATTTGGAAGTACCTCCCAGCGTCATGATCATAGGTTCCGCAGAGTTGTGATTGATGATCATGGAGCACCGGTTGTTGTTGAAGAAGAGATGAAAAGGGGAAGTGGTGAGATCAGGGTGATACAAAATAACGAGCCGATTAACTTTCGCATCCCAAACTCTCCCGAGCACCAACAGCCCAGCTGGCAAAGATCCAGCAAGCAAGATTCCACAGATGAGAGATCGAGCAGACCCCCATCTACAGACAAGCAACCACCGTGGGGAAGGTTAAAAGGTGAATTTTCAGACAGTGAGCGATCTAATGTGTCGGACAAAAGTGGCTCGTTGGATCGGCGTGTTCCAAATAGAGCTCCGTCAGGTCAAGAAACACCGCGACAGAAATCAATAGGGGAGCAATCAGATGGCGGAGAAGAAGTTGGTGAGAAGCCCCGTTTACCTTACAAAGAAACCAGTTTGGGTGCTGTTGTGACCACCGTGGAAACGTACAAGCAGAGCTTTGACGAAGGAGAATCTACGTTGTCAGAGAACATCGTAGATCAGATTGAAAGAGCATTCGGTTTTAAGACCCCCGAGATGGTTGAATCTCCACGAAAAGTTGCACGCGGTGAGGACGACGAAGGCATCAAACGAAGTAAGAGTGAAAATAGCTCACTAAAGGATGTGACTGACCCATCAAAGCTATCCATGTCTGAAGATTCTTTGAACAAATATTCTAGCATGGACGAAAAAAATAATACGTCCAACGAAGACCTTATGAAGGAAAGAGACCCGCGAATCACAATAGTTGCATCAACGGATAGCATGGAGCCGTCAACAACCGTTGCTGTTGGGGAAACTCCTGAAGGGCTCACAATAAGTGTACGCAAGAGAGACCCAGAGAATAATGCTCCAAGCGCCCTTACTCCCAAAAATCAAGTCATAGCCGCCGCTGAGGGTAGCGGAAACGTAAGAGATGTTGATTCACGCATTGCTGCAAGGAATATGCTGATTGAAAGACTCGAGAGCAACAGACATGCCATGGAAAGTAATGGCATCGAAGGGGTTCGCATCTATCACGCCAAAAGCCGAAGCACTCCCGTTGTTATGGATAGGCAAGATAGTTTCAACAGACATGCCACATCCCAAGAGGACCTGACTGGGCGACAGGCGTCCGTTCAGCGAAAGGGTTCTGATCAGACGTCCAGTTTTCCTCGGAAGAAAAAGTCAGACGGTGGTCGTGCGCGCTCCCCCTCTAGTGGCCGTCGCTCACCAAAACCCGTTTTAAGATCCGAACGCAAAATCAAGTTAACCCAGTCTCACGCAGCATATTCCTCCTCCAACGGCTCTGGTTCGCAGACGGTCCCTAGGTACAGGCCGAGCCGGCGAAATCGTCACCCGAGCAAGGAGCGGTCAGCGGATACTGATTCGGACGAAGAAATGGTTCGCAAACCACGTGAACGTTCAAAAGAGAGGAAGAAAGAGAAAGTCAGTGGTAGCGCCACAGTTCCAGGCCGTCTGACATTTACTCCTGATGCTTCTAAAAAGTCAGCGAGTTTGCCACGTGATCTTGGTAGCAGTGTGTCACGCAATTCCGAGTCACGCTCGTACCACCGTGGAACAAGTTCCCACATGAAAGGTGCACGTATTGCAAAAATTAAACTGAATTCGAGTGAAGATCCTTCGGAGTCGATTGTTGATCAGACGACCAAACTGCTTACTGCTGCGGCAAATAAAGATGTCAGTTACGATACTACCACGTCGCTCGAGATTGCAGAGGATGTGCTAAATTCGTTGACTCGAACATCGGTTCTGCTGAAGAGCCAAGTTTCGTCGGAGGAGAAGGAGAAGGAACGAAAGGAGAGACACGCTGCAAGAATCAAATCATCCAGTAAGTGAAAAAATTAGTTGATGTGCTTAATAGTAAAAGAAGCAAAAGGATGGTAGTATTGATGATGATGATGATGATGATTATGATGATGATCATTGTGATGATGGTGGTGGTGATAATAATAGTAGTGGTAACAATTATTTGTTTATTATATAGATAATTATGAAATACCAGGATTGCTCCTTTTAACTAAAAAAATCTTTATCGCGCGCTGTGAAGATGCTGTTTTTATCTTTTACGGTATTGGTGTCTCCATGGTTACTAAAATTAATATTAATAACCATTTACTAGAGAGGTTTGTGTAGTAATTCCATCAAAAAATCATATCTTTATCACGCGCTGTGAAGATACTGTTTTCATATTTCACATGTGAGGATATTGATGTCGCCATGGTTACTAACATTATTAGTAATCTACAAATGATTTGTGTGGTAATTCCATCAGTATCTATAAACTAAACAGAACGTTACATGGTCGCTTAGAGATTCGAGTTTTATCTTCGCGCGGATCCTCGCGCGGTTATGTATTATCCCCTAATAACCAATATCCTGCTGCATTTTTAAAAATAAATTCATAGTTACAAACTTTCTCGAATCGATGGACGTTTTCATAATCTACTTGAAAAGACAAACAAAATGAATGATCGCTCGGTAGGTTTTCATTTTTTTAGTTTATGCGAAACCGTTTGTAGCAGTATAAGGGTTGATAAAATGACAAGGAAAGAATAAAGAAAACGACAATGACGATTGGAATAATGATAATAGCCATTAACCACATCTTCTGGTTTACTGTCAAAACGTTTCACTAATATGGTCGAGAAGGAAATCAATATTGAGAACGCGTTCAAAAATCT
Source organism: Hydrozoanthus tunicans (assembly GCA_026413305.1). Lineage (NCBI taxonomy): Eukaryota > Metazoa > Cnidaria > Anthozoa > Zoantharia > Hydrozoanthidae > Hydrozoanthus > Hydrozoanthus tunicans. The sequence continues at coordinate 13,991 of JAOBAT010066383.1, forward strand.
GCAAAGTAAAGTAAAAATGATAAGTTTCGGTTTTTAACGTTCGGCGTATTATTCTTGACGCTTGAAATACTATCACCGCAGTGCCCCCCCCCCACTTCGTCTTTTGTCTTTGGTATCTCTCAGGAGTGCGTGAAAACCAAGATTCCGTATTTAGCGGCAATTATTTGTGCATCTATATTTGGAAGTCCACGCCTTCACCAATGCACTAACTCTTTTCTCCAACCAATATTTCCAACATGTTTAGGCATGGTTATTATCCGTCCGTATAGAACGCTTATCGCAATGTTATAATTCTTTTACCCTTGTGTATAAGAACAAAACTTTGTTTTTAAGAATTGTGAGGCTAGTAAGGGACAAAGTGCACCAGCCAGTGCAGCATGTAGTTGAGCAGTAGTGCGTGCATCTAACAACTGTTATGTTTAGAATAAGAAGAACAGAACTTTATTCCGCGAGAGAAAATACAAAGCAGTTTCGCAACCGAAAAATAAAAAATCAAAACAACCGACAGATTTGTTGAATTTCTATTTTTCGTCAATATTTCTTTTATCGTATAGGTAACTGCTCTTTTTTATACTCTTATACGTTTTCGTTTATGTTTGTAATGGGGCAACTTGGCCTCAACTAGTTGCTGAGTGAATTTAATTATAGTTCGTTTTCTACCCTTGTTGAAAAATATATCATCATATTAAGTGTTTTCGATAAACTTAAAAAAGGTTATATATGATTCGAACATGTTACAATATTTTTTCTTGTTATTATTCTTTTTACAAATAAAGTAAGAGACGTGAAGCGAACACAGGAACAGTATTGCACGAGATGCCATGTGATATCGATCCGATATTTTACCGAACCGTTTGTTATAGTGAGTCGGCTTTATGACAGAAAAAACTACCTGCCGGTTTTATTATGGCTAAATATACGTGTTAGTGTCGGTCAGAGTTTGATTAATTTATTAGGGCTATGCGATAACTTAGGTTCTGCTTTCACAATAACTTGGTAACGCAGTCGTTTCTTGAATAAATAAGTTTGTTTTTGATATTTTCAAGAACTCGTACACTTGATATTTGTTGAGAGCAAGCTACAAATCACTTTTGCTGACACAATCCACTTGAAACGGCGGCCAAACCCTTCCTGTGTTTCGTTACTTTGTGTCAGTACGTGATAAGATAGGTAATTTGTAATTTGAAAGCATCGAGGCTCGACTAACTTATCATTCGCGTTGTTATCTGGGAATTTTCTAAGAAATGAAAGCGAGAAAATTTTCTTGGCTCTTGTACGATAATTGACGTTGGTTTACGTGGGGTTTTCTTTCTGTTTTACTTGTTTATAGTTTCCGTCACTCATCATTAATTTTCCGCTTTCGGTGTGACGGTGGGTGGCGCCTATAAAAGATTCTAGATTTTTAGTGGTCTAAGTCACATTAGTGATTGAATGAGTGTTTTCCTAAACTTTTATGGTGCTTAAAACACTCGGTTTTACTGCCTGTACGATCTTCCGATCCAACTTGACGTGAATGCGCAATATTTGAAAAGAAACGCCACGAAATCCTTGCCAAGCAAATATTAACATTTAGTCTCATCGGGCACTAAATGATAATTTTGCCCGCTTTGTTTGTCTTTGCTCAGTACTCATTAAGAAATCGTTACAAATGGTGAATTTGCGGATCGAGATTGTTTCCGCGGCCGGTAAAACCGATTCGGTTTGTAAAACGGAGAAAAGAACAAGCGAGCAAGTCAGAACGAGAAGGGAGAGTTTTGAGAGTGGAAAACCAGGTAACAAACTAACTTCAGACATTTAGTTTCTATTTGGGCGATACTGCCTTCAAAATGCGAATGCTTCAACTTAAACTGCCGGTAATTTGTTTACTTTGATATGTTTGGGCAGAATTTGGGCCTTTAGTGCTAGTTAAACATGCCCTTTATAACTCCAAGTTTTAAGATTTATGTTCATTGGTATAGAAAACCCGCTGAGACAAGGGTTGAAAAGAATCACTTAAAGCATTCCACGTTACCAGTAATGTTTTTATAATTTTGTAATCACAACAAATGAAGTGTTGCTGTTATTAATTTAACCATTATTTTTTGCTCGAACCTAGAGATTTTCGTTATTCAATGCGTTATCAGACGAATTTTGCATTGGCAATTTGATACAGTATTCAAAACTGTTTCTCAAGAAACCAATATCATACTTTCGCTACTTTTCATTTGCTGTTGTCACGTATTATGAGTCAACTAAGTTACTGATACATAGCTGAATGAAGGTTATTCTTCGGGGATATACCAATTAAAACAACCTTTTACTGGACTGTACAATTCTTTCAGAATTAATTAAGCTTTTGAATGGAGGCCGAAAGAGTTACGTTAACTTTCAAGTTTTTCCTGGCGTGCAAGGATTTTATTGTAATAATATTTTTAAGGAACTTATGTTTGATCAAATAGCGTTTCCGGCCGTCTGGATAGCTGTTGCTTCTAAGTTTGAAATTTGTTTATCACAGCCCTGAGGTCATATTTCTTATAAAAGAGAGTGCTTGATTCTGGTTTTGTTTACGTCTGTTTTACTACGCTTAGAATCAGCTAGATCATAAATAGATCTTGTTCGAGGTTATATTGTGGTTTAATGCGCCCTTTTTGTGGTTATATTGTAAGACTATACAAATTGTTTTTTCAAAACTCGTGGATTTCGTGTTTTTAGTGTAATTCAGACTAGTTTACCTGAAGATTTAAGAACTAGGTATAAATGTTAGAATGTTGTTTATTGTCGATCAAAAATTAGCAGTATTAATGAAGATAAATAACAGCTAAGAATATTAGGATTGTCGAACCCCGAAATCGATATGATAGTTAATCCTTACCAATTATGCCCCCTCCCTCCCCTCCCCTCTTGCTTTCTGTCTGCCCTAGTTCCTACTGAGCAAGCTCGGCCGTTTTGTTCGCCGTTCGAACAATATAAGACGCTTTACTTCTATGGAGGGCGGAAAGCCAAACAAAAAGCTAAGGTCTTCAGCTTAAAACAAATTTTATACCTAAATATTTTCCGTGCACTGTTCCGTGTAACTTCGTGTCCATCTTAACTTTCACGTGTTATGCATTTTTTTCCCACGGAACCTTTTTCAAAACAATTAAAATATTTGTAACAACAGGGTGTGCTTTTAAATGCTATAGAGCGAAACTTTTTTAAATTTTGTTGCTAATTAGATCGACAGTCTCGTGGTGCTTTAACAAAGATCGTGTTTTTAGCTTTTTGTGCCGTAAAACTCCCGCGGTGAGTAAAATTCTAAGTTAAAAACTTTCTTTTTGTTAGTGTTTTTATTCTCCGCTTCCATTTTCCATTATCGGTTGACAAGCTGCTTTAAAACTGATATCTATTCATCATATGTTTTATTTTCGAGAACTGATTGTTCTCTGAAGTGGAACGCTTGTGACAAAGTATCTAGTGTGTAAAAGCATGCAGTCGGACTGTAAATAAGCTGTTTGCGTCCGGAGTTCATTGGGTCTTTTCGTTTTGGAAATGAACTCTTCAAGTCAAAAGCAAGTGCGAGTTATTTGGCGTACTAACGCTAAACTAAATGCTGATTATGAAACATGTAAGTTTTCCAAAGAATGTTTTAAAACCGTCTGCTTGCTAGAGAAATGGAGTTTTGAGTCTCGGTCGGTTGAACATAATCACTCGAGCTGCCTTGTCTGGCTGAAGCGATGCAAATTGAAAGCAAATGGCTCTGCGAAGTTATCACTCAAATCCAAACTACCATTGTGCAGTAAAATGAAAGCGTTTTCTATTTCTTTGACGACGTTTTGGCAGAGTTTGGTGATAAAGTTCAACAGCCGTTTTGAGACCGGGGAAGAAATTTCAGAAAGTTTTGAGAACAATAAATTAAGATTTTTGTTGAGCATAAATGCGAGTCTACAGAGTGCAGTGTTTTCGTTTCTTTGCACGTTTTCATCACCGGCGATTCTGATATTCGTTTTGTCTCCAAAGTTAAGATGAGAAACTGTTATTAAGCTTCGTGAGTAGATGTCATATTTAGCATTCGGGCATTGGAGCTGAACCATTTTCCCTAAGGCTTTTTTATCCTTGAAGAATTTATAATCAATACCATTCATTTGTCGTTGTATAGCGTGAGCTTACTTTATCTAAACTGCTTTATTTATATTTTGTTGTGTTCTAGGTCGAGGCAGATCACATGGGCCACATAAGTTCCATATTCCAGTTGTTCCAAGAAGACACAGCTTTGATGAACGGATATTTGCTCACGCTGTAAGTTCAGTTTAATCTAGTACCTCGTGTAGTTGCCATTTAGCCGATGTCATGTTGCAAAACTCAACTTTATCTTGCACTTAACTTCTCCCCACATCGATTATATAGAGATTAGGGTGTTATTGGACTTAAAAGGAGTTCATCAGCTTAAGGTAACATCTGAAGCCTATACATACACAGGGCAACTTTTGCCAAAACTTATGGCCCTAGATAAGAGAATTTACCAAACATCTAGAATTTAACATTGCTGCCGATAAACTGAAGACACCGCCCCAGTTTTGTTTGTAATTTCTCCCAACAAGAGCCATATTTTTTATTGATAAAGTTTAGGAGAATTTTTCTTTTCATCTTAAGTAGTTCAAATTGTTTAACCAATTCTCATTTTCTCGTTACCAGATGTCTTGTATTGTTTTTGTTAAGTAAGGAGAAATTAGATGTTGAACACTGACTGGGAGGCAAGTTACAAAATCCAAGTTCATTCAATCAGTTTCATTACGTGTTTCGCGTTAGTTTTTGAAAATATATGTTTCCAAGTAGTTATTGTTACATGTGAAAAAGCGTGACTCAGTTTGTTAAGACTTATATAAGTTACGTTTATTTCAGAGCGGTCGAAGCGGTCAGTCGGGTGAGAGGTAAGATTGCGTTACTGTCACAGTCTCGTGTTTTAACGTTTTCTATGTTGACTATTTGCTATACTTGTCATGACTTCTTGTTTTAACACTTTCAGGCTTCGTATTGTGTTAATGTTACGACCTTTTGTGCTACAACCCATCAGGCTTCATATTGTGTTACATGTCACGGCCTTTTGTGCTACAACCCATCAGGCTTCATATTGTGTTACATGTCACGGCATGTGTTCTAACTCATCAGGCTTTATATTGTGTTACATGTCACGGCCTTTTGTGTTATAACCCATAAGGCTTTATATTGTCTTACATTTCACGGCTTTTTGTGTTACAACCCATCAGGCTTCATATTGTGTTACATGTCACTGTCTTTTGTGTTATAACCCATAAGGCTTTTTATTGTGTTACATGCAACGGCTTTTGTGTTATAACCCACCAGGCTTCATATTATGTTACATGTCACGGCCTTTTGTGCTACAACCCATCAGGCTGTATATCGTGTTACATGTCACTGTCTTTTGTGTTACAACCAATCTGGCTTTATATCGTGTTACATGTCACTACCTTTTGTGTTACAACCCATCAGGCTTCATATTGTGTTACATGTCACGGCCTTTTGTGTTATAACCCATAAGGCTTTTTATTGTGTTACATGCAACGGCCTTTTGTGTTATAACCCACCAGGCTTCATATTATGTTACATGTCACGGCCTTTTGTGCTACAACCCATCAGGCTATATATTGTGTTACATTAGGCTTTCAGTTTTGTCTTACTTGCCACTGTCTGTTGTCTTCAAGCCCTTCACCCTTCATGTATCACTTCACATTTCACTCCACGCTCTGTGTCACACTTCACATTTTAAGTTACGTTACCTTTCGCTCTATGAAGTTTTCGCGACAACACAATCACACCTTACTTGGTATCATAATTGCATTCTTAGCACACTGACAAGAGAAAGTATAGGAAGAGAGGCGGAACTTGAAATGAAGTTGGCCATTGTTTCCAACGCGTTAATGAAGGTAAGTGGTCCGTATCCTGATGTGCTGTCTTCAGAGTGTTGGTTTCACTTGTCTGTCATAAAATGGCCTTGTACACGGCTTGAAGTTTTTAGTTCACGAAAGAACTGCTTAGGAAAAAAACGACCGCAGGCGGTCTCTGACAACTAAAAAATTCCAAAGTGTTTCTATCACTGAACAGAACAGGCAAACGAGTTTTGTATTTCTTTTATAGAATAAGCCTATCAGAACGCACGTTATTTCTGCTTAGTTTTTAACGAATGGTACAAGTAAGACCCGGCCGAGTAAGCGAGGCATTTCTTCCTGTGCCCAGTTAGTTGAATTTGAAGAGAAAAACCACCTTTTTAACAGTATTGTAAGTATGTACTCTTAATCTTTTATTCTATTGGAAGAAAACTGTATAACGATGGTGGAGTATGTGTGCACGGTAGGGTGTTAACGCACGGTGTTCGCACGCTTTACGTGTTAACGTTATGATACACAATTTTCCGCTTTAGGAAGGTGAGGAAAAACAACGCTGCGAGTCTGAGCTGCGCAAATGTCAGAAAGAAAACAAGCGGCTACAGGAGGAACTTCGCACTGCGTCTGCGCAACTACGGAAGTTTACTGAATGGTTTTTCGCTTCGGTGGAGCAGCACAACACGTAGCGAAAGTGAAACTCTATATTCTATCGTAGCAAAATGTATCAGACATTATCTTTGAGTATTCTTATGAGAATGGAACTAAAGTACAACATTAAACAACAGCAAAGCGCCAAGATACTTTAGCACCAACGCGGTTAAAAAAAAATGACTTAACGCCGTAAACTGAAGATAAAACTTATCTTTAAAAAAAAGCTATAAGAGATTGTTGTATTCTTTCATAAAACGAAATACCGGTAAGGTGTTTAAATAATTATGGCGATTCTTTTTAGTTTGTCGGTGCAGTGTCGGGTGTGTTCTTAACCTTTCTTGTTCTTTCTGCCGCTCTAACTAAATCTTGCTAGTATAATCCTAAGACTTGTTGGTTTTCATTTTAGATCTCAGATTTTAAGACTCGTAGAACTATTTTTCGAATCAGTTCATGTTATCGACAACGAGTTGACAGTATCATCGAAGAAGAAGAGTTGACCTTGATGTAATATTTCTGAATCATTGATAAACTACCCGTTTTCACTGATTCTTGAAAAATTGAAGAAAAGTTAGTATTTCAGAAGTTCAAGACTACTTGATAACTGAGAATTGAGAAGTGTTGGTATTTTGTTTTCAATTCGTTGCACTGGAGCTGGACTCTAACAAAAGTGAACAACGTAAGATTCGTTTCCCGCCTAAAAAGTTGCTTTCTGACGACGTAGGACATGTTTCCCGCCTAAAAACTGGTTTTCTGACAACGCAAGACATGCTTCCCGCCTTAAACCTGTTTTCTGACAACGTAAGACATATTTCCCGCCTACAATCTGATTTTCTGACAACGTAAGACATGTTTTCCGCCCAAACAACTGTTTTTGACAACGTAAGACATGTTTCCCGCCTAAAAAAACCTGTTTCTGACAACGTCAGACATGTTTTCCGCCAAAAAACCTGTTTTCTGACACCGTAGTGTGTGTGTAGTATACTGTTATTTTATATCCGTTTATGTTAGTGTTCTTATGTCATATAACTTATGTTTTTAAGATCAACTAACCTTAGCACAACTTATGCCCTAAAACTCGCTGTGAAATTTAAGCTTGTTTGCCTTATTTTAACGGAGAAATTTCGGCAAAACTGCTTTTTTTCTCGCCAAACAAAGAAGTACCAATTAAATTTTTTTGTTTTATTGAGATAAAAAGAGGGTTACAGAAGAAAAATTGCTATTTTCCTTATTTGCGACACTCGGAGTTGTTTAAATGTTATTTCTTAAAATACAAAATATTGGACCTACAATAAGTTATTTTTTTATGTTTTTTATTACTCATTACCCAAACTAACTGAATTGATTTTAAGGTCAATGCTTTATTTTCTTTAGCATTTTGCATTTAAGCAATTAGTTAGTCTAAATGTTATGAGCTATGTTGACTTTATTATACCAGAAAACTGCAAGATTCTCTTATCCTGACTACTAAAAAGAACATTTTTCTTATGTCTAGATTTGGCAAGTTCCTGTTGTTGATAGTTTGTGCTTTGTAAAAGCCATTTATAATCTAAGCTTGCTTCTGATAGTAAATAAGTATTTGTTCCTCGAACTTTGCGGCTGTATATATAGTGTAGTTATTTAGATATTTGTTAAAATTATGTAGAATTTAGATACAATAAGATGTTTTTAAAAATATTGTTGAATGCAGAGTAAAATGTATTGTCTAGTGATTAATTGTAACTGGTTGTAAATAGGAATATATATGGAACAAAATTAGTTTAACTACCACAACGCTACGGAAAGGGAGGCGGTGAAGATTAAAGTTTACGCAGTGCTAAAACTTCGTTTCGTTTTCTGGTTGTCGGGTCGGGTGTAGATTCTCGCTGTTTGGTTGTTTCAGCCAGTAGTCCGAACATTAGAGCCCAGGCTACACTATGACCTCGTGGTTTAGAGTTACCGTAATTTTGTAATTCCAGCTACTCTCTTTTTTATAAAAAACTTTGTTATAAGAACACGAGAAAAGTTCCCAAAGTTTAAAATCCTCACTGAGGCTGAGGAAAGACGAAGAATTTTTGTTTTGTTTTGATAGTTCTTTTTCGGCCAATGGCAATGTTCATCAGTGTAACATCGCCTTTAGTGATTTATTTCTATATTTCTTTCTTGTCGGCCATGGTAGCGGCCGATTCATACGTTAGCGGGGGATTGGCGCAGTGGTTAGATCTATCTCTGCTTCCCAATCCTGAGGTCCCCCGGTTCGATCCCCGGCCTGGTCGAGGGTTTAATATTTGGGTGACCTTCTTTCCCGCTAAAGGCCACTCAGCTTTCCATCCTTTCGGGGTCGGTAAAACGAGAGTACTAGCATTGAAGCTGCTTCCTGAGGCGCCTATATGCTTCCGGTCCGCTGGGGGTAAACTGATCATTGAGCGCCTTTCATGACCGAAAGGCGCTATATAAATGCACCATTTTGCTTTTTTCACATTAAAGCAAATTTGTGCTTCTGCCTCTGGTTGGTTTGTACGAATAGAGACATTTGAGGATTAACGGTTTCGGGAAAGCTGAGAATACGTGAAAACATATAAGAAAGAAAAGAAATCCTGTTGTATTGGTAGAATTGAGAAAACATTGCCGCACAGAGAGGCCCCGCCACTGGACCGAACGTGTCCAAAACACATCGTAAATCCGTGATTAATTCTAGTTATAATAACTAACAACATTTTTCAGCTGGGCAAACTTTGCTGACGAAAGATCACTCGTCATCTGCAGCATCTTCCTTGATTCTCATGCCTCCTTCCCCCTCCCCCCCCAAGAAAAAAATCTTTATTCCCCCC
>JAOBAT010066394.1:0-23296 GCA_026413305.1 Hydrozoanthus tunicans
TGATCCCGGTGTTGTGGTCTGTCTCTTCTACTAACTGAGGGCAACTCTTAGGAAAACAGTTGTGAGCCGTGTAGAGCAGACTGTCTAAGACCCTCAATACCAGAGTCAACTGTAAACAATTGTTAAGCACTTTGAGCATGTACCTATGGAAAGGCACTATATAAATGCTACTTATTATTATATTATTATTATTATTATTAACAATGAACTTGACTTAGTGAACAACAAAATTTGTTTGCTGTGCCCTTTCCTTCTTTGGCCAAAGGGAACCTGCACTCAGAAATTATTTTTTTATAATAAAAGTTTAAAAACATTCATTTTAAAAAAATACTAAAAACACTAATTTTGTAATACTTTATTCCTAAATCAGTTCTAAGAAATGATATGGATATTACCATGAAAGAAAAGAAATCTTGCGAGTAAAAGACAACATGTGGTTTACCCCCTATATCGGGGTGTATGAAAGAAAATTCTGTGTTAAAAACCAAGAGCCTGTTTTTTTTAGGGTTGAAAAATTCAAAACTATTAGACAGCTTGCTGTCTCTTGCTTTGGCAAATAAGCATACTGATAAAAAGTTCAGACAGAAGTCTTTTGGTGACCTTCCTGTTTTGGCTTGTCTTTCTTGGCAGTCATCTCTAAGGACCTTTCCGATAATGGAGTACCTTCCACTGCCTCCTCCCCACCCCCCCGCCCCCCATCCCTCCCTGGCAATCTGGCAACTTGTTGATCTTTTTTGGGGTTGGTTTACACTTGTTTATGAAATATATATCTACATACACAATAACTTAACTTGCCAAATTTTTGCCTGTCAAGAAACTGTTTTTAAACTTAGAAACACTGACTGGTTAACCCTGTTGGCAAATTCTTCCAACTAGAGTCCAACGAACTCATGGAACAAGTTTGGGAGAATTCTACTTTTCATATACATTAATGATAGTAGGTCGCTACGTTGTCGTTGGATCATTTTCTCACTGCCCTAAGCTACCAGACGGCTCATCTATTGTATAAGTAGGTTCCCGGATATTCTGCAGCTCAGAATACCCATCCATCATGATGATTTATCAAATTTACTGCGCAATCCTTGTTCGATAAAAATACTTGCGTATCAAAATCAAAAACATAAAGAGAACGGGTATTCCGCAGTTGCTCCAAATTATTTTCAAATAAGACACAAATTACCTTGTCAAAGATTCTCGTATTTTGGTGAGAATTTCTTGTTGTCGATGCTTCACAGTTTTCCTATGTTGGGTCAAAGCTCCTACACTTCCAAAATTCTTACAGCATGAATGACAATAAAAAGGATTCGAACGATGTGCGCTGTTTTCTTCTCGCTCGTCATCATTTGAAAGCAGCTGAAGGGCGGCTTCTTCTCCACCTCCGAACACAACCTTACGTTTCACTTCATGGCATTTCCCAAGATGGTAGGTCAATGCGTTCAGAACTTTCCAAAATGAAATTTGAATCACCTGCTCTGGTTTAAAACGATGATTATAGATGGCTTCCAGCTGGGTTCTTTCCATGGTATCATTAAGCTTATTTTCCTCAAGGAAACGAAGAAATGCTTGGGCCATACTCTTCTCCTTTTTCTTCTGCTCCCGAGAGGGCCAGTTGTTTTTACCACGTCTTGGGTTAGGCATTTCGGAGTAACTAGCTGTCCTAAAGCTTGGGACAAAACGAAAAATTGTAATTACTTTTAAGCAGTTGAGCCATGGCTAAATCGCTCCTTCAATCCGCCCGTCATTTTGAAGAGCGGTGACGTGCGTCCCCGGTTTCTAGCAGAATCGTCACTATCCGAGTGAGGGGGGGGGGGGGGGGATGGTTAAATTTTTTAACCAAGGTGTAAAAAATTTCCACCGTAAGGGCTCCTCTCGGTTTGAAAATTACCCAAAAAATGACAAAGAAAATTGACATTATAGGTAGCTAGCGAATTGGTGCATAATGGGACGTAAATTGTCTTAAAGTGCATATGAAGTGAAACTTTTTATTACTTCCGTGGATAGACCTTGCTAAATGAGGAATAGTGGTGAAAAAAAAATGTTCAAAATATTTTATGGTTCTTGAATAGTAACATTTAAAGTTCACAACTGATGACGTAATTTCGGGTTCCAAAAAAATTTGCATTTTATTTGAATCTGCTGCCAATCAATAACCTTGGATGTATTTAAGCCAAATTTAGGCTGCTGATGCATCTCGAGGCAGACAGATCACCAGTGCAGGTTTGGCTCAAATTTATCCAAAGATTATGGATTGGCAGCATATTCAAACAAAATGCAAATTTTTTTGGAACCCCAAATTACGTCTCAGTTGTGAACTTAAAATGTTACTATTCAAGAACCATAAAATATTTTGAAATTTTTTTTTTCACCACTATTCCTCATTTAGCAAGGTCCATCCACGGAAATAATAACACTTTTCGCTTCATAGGCACTTTAAAACTTCTTGTTCCGTATGCCAAAACAAGCGTCCACAACCAGTCTACTACTTCGCATCATCAACCCTAAAAAACACCAGGCTCTCTGGTTCAACTATGCACACAGTATTTCCTTTGTATAACAACCCCTACAAAATACCGCACTGACTGTTTCAACCCCAACGATCAATTCGATAGAATACTATATTCTATAACTGTATAGAGACTTACGCTAAGTGCGGTTACCGTATGAATAACCTGTACGTTGTTTCAAACTGTTTGAAGTATATTTTTCGAGCTCCAAGTCGCGGGCGTACATGTTACAGCGACTATCAAAGTTTGCACCAAAATTTATACCAAAACCAAAAATTTAACGAGCAAATGCACCAAATATTCATATTCAAGGTTTTAATTGAACATTAACTTGTTTCATTGTTTTTTAAAGTATCAAGTGTAACCAGAAGACGTGTTTTAGAAAATGCCTTAGCTAGCTAAAGGTAAATCCGTGGAGACTGTCCGAGATCTATGCGAAAACGGCCTCTCCGAAATCCGAGCCCGAGACTTAGGAAAGCAACGAATGAAACCGAAAGGTACGAAAGATCCGAGGAAGATCCGAGACAAGGCACAAAACGAATTTCAAGCAAAATAGAGGATTTCGAGCTCTCTTGAAAATGCTGAGAATGCAATCCATTATGTGCTCGAAAATCGGAGGCTGCGAGATGGAGAAAAAAAGTACGAGACATAACAAAATTAAACTGTCAAAAAAAGATGACGTGATTTCGATAACTACCCGCCGATCAAGAATTTCATCTCTTTTACCCCGGCTTTTGATATTTAAATATATTGCTTTTGTTCGCCGTTTCCGTGAGTTATCTATTCACGGAGTATCTATGTTGGTCATGTTGAAGAGTATTATTGATTTGAATATTGGAATTATAAGAGGTTTTAACTTTAGTAGAAGCTTTTTGTGCCTGTTCTAAACAGGCTTCAACAACTAATCGGAAGGGAACGAATGGATGAGTATTATTTCAGGACTGTGAAACTGAAGAGTTGAGTAATCGAATAAAATTATCTACAGCTCAACGAGGCGGGTTGGCCCAAACTTCGAGCTGTGTTTTCGCTTTCTAACGCTGAAAGTGTACTTTTATCTGCTGAATATAGTTGTACATCTTAGGTTTTCGATAGCAAGAGAATCTTACCTTTGCTCTGCGTAGAAAGACGAAGATGCAAATTTGAACACAACGTCTCAGCAGCCAGCTGCTAAATATCGCAGGGGTTTCCTCTATGACGTAAATGAAATTAAGAATTCCTGGAGGTTTTTAAAACTGCCTAGGTAATGACCTTTTACCAAAGAGATTTTGAACAAAATGTAGAAGTAAAAACAAACACGACTGATCATGATGAAGCTCATCAATGTTTAGAATCCAACATTGCACGTGCTCGCTTTAATAGGTAGAATCGATTTAAATATAAAATGAGTGGAATTCAGCCGTTTTCAAAGAGACCCGCAGCAGTGGATTGCAGTTTGGTTTTTTAAAGCTCGCATTCACATACGCATCTTTACGCGAAAAAAAATTCATAAAACAGGATTAAATTTGCATCCAGGTTTGTATATTTCAAAATATATACTGTAAAAATATATGCGTTACTCTGGATTGAAATTGCTGTTAACAAATTTAAAACTTTCAATAAAACTATCAAGTGTGGAAACCGACGTTTCGGCTGTGACTGCAATCTTCATCAGGGTTAAAGTGACAAGAAAAATCTGACAACAGGATATAAAAGCATTGCAAATGTCATAGAATGCTAATGGGAGATGAAATTGTGTGAAAATACGTAAACATGTTTTAAGTTCTTCTGTGTTTGAGAGTTAAATGTAAATACTCTCGGGGTAGTTTCAACCATCATCTCTATTTATATATATTTTTTGTTAACCTCCCACGCCTCCAAAACTCTACGTTTATACCAATTATTAAAAGTGCAAGCGTGTTTTTGACAGTGTTCTGCTAGGGCAGATTTCTGGGCTTTGTTTCTTAACGGCATATTCGTGTTCCCCCAAGCGAGTTCTGAACTTATACGCTTAGTTTCTCTTTTTGCACGTTCGGTTAGCATCTCTTCCCGGCCTTCTCTTTGTGTTGTCTTTTTTCCATCAACCGTGGGGCAGCGAGAACACCAACTTCGTTCCTTATCAGACGGGAGCTTTCCACTTGGCTGCCGTAGTCAAACCTCCGTGTGTAGTCGTCTAGCGCAAATAAATCACTGAATGCTCGGAAGGACTCCACTTATCTCTTCCTGTTTTCAAAGTCTACCCACTGTTTGCGTATAACCTTCGCAACGGACCTTCATCTCCATAGAATTGAATAACGTGAACTGCAATATTTTTTGACTTTTCCACAACATTGCTACAGTTCCACATAACGCATCTTTTCGGCATTTTGCTTCAAATGTCGGTCAGAGATGGCACGCTGGTTCCCTTTAATACGTTATCAAATCAACTAGGCACGCGATCATTTTCAAGGGCATAGCTTTTTCGATATCTTCGAAGCTACTCAATAACGGGATGAATATGAAGTCGATTTTCAAAATTTCTTTTTAAACTACCGAGAAAGCCCCAAATTCTAAGAAGAGAAAGTTTCTAGGGAGATGGTATATACACTTTAATGCCTTTCTAGGCTCCGACAACTAATTAATAGGAAGGGAACAAATGGATGACTATTCAGGACTGTGAAACTGAACTGAAGAGTTGAGTAATCGAATATTAATTAATGTAAGAGCTAGCTGAACGAGGCGGGTTCACCAAAATTCGAGCTATGTTTCGCTTTCTAACACTGAAAGTGTATCTTTCAGTCTGCTGAATATAGTTGCACAACTTAGGTTTTCAATAGCAAAAGAGACTTACCTTCACTCCTTGAAGACTCCCTTCCGGCGGCCGGTGGATAAAGTTGAAACTGACATTCCGAGTTAAACCTATGCTGATGATGAACTAACCATCAATGAAAAAAAATAGAAATGCAAAAGTCTTCACTGCACGTTGTAATTTACCATTTATCACCCGGCCCGGTTATACTTATAACCTTGACTGTCGGTTGGACTGACAGTAAATGTTTTTTAATATATATTTCATCATATCAACATGTGGCATTTACTGTTAGCTTTGACATTCAGGTATGATCAAAACAGTAGACTTGCCTTCAGATTATGTTCTATTTTTTCCTTTCCTTCCCCTTTTATTCTTTCATTTCTTTATACGGAATATTAAAACTGTAAAAGCCAATTAACACATAATGCGTCGTACGGCGCTTATAAAAAAATCAGACATTGGTTTAATTATCTGTCAAAACAAAAACGTCACCAGTTGTTTGCAATGTAAGATAAAACAACTTGCATTGTGCCACTTCGTGCGTGTCACGGGTATCAGGGACCTTAAGCACCAAGACGAGGCTTGACGACGCGGTACCGGAAGCGATTTTTTGTTTCCGGTCATGCGTGTTGCAGGCAGTCAATGAAATGGCGCCGCGTCGTCCAATTTCTCAGACGTGAAAGTTACTGAATCGACGTTGTGGGTCGACGTGAGGTTATTTTGTCTTTTCATCAAGGTAAAGCTAAGTTTTTACAAAGCAATTTGCTCAGTTTGAGTACTAGGGTACAATAGATGTGCGGAACAATAAAAAACTTTATTTCTTTTTATTTTTTTTATTCAAGATGAACCTGCCAGCTGAGGCAGGCTCGAGCGTGGCGAGCCAGTGAAAAACACTTCGAGGTCCAAAACAATCACAAGTATTAGTTAGAATGTACTACTTTCAATTCTTAAGCAGCTTTATTTTTTAAAATCATGCTAGTTATGTAGTAAATTTACCCGTGAGAAACACTTCACACTGCAAATGTGTCTCGGCTTCCTGCCATTGGCTTTCTTGTCAAACGCTGTGTGTTAAACCAGTCTATTTTTTACAGGAATCCAATGTATTGGACTGTGGAGCATTATACAGTACTTTGTGGAGAAATACTAGCTGTAGACCCTTTGAAACCAAGAAGGGTACAACTATGAGAGGGGAGGGGTGGAAAGTAGCTGTAGAGAACCTGATGACCACAACATATCCCATGATCTCGCGTCTTGGTGCTTAAGGTCCCTATCATGGTTAAAAAATGACGGATTCTAAACACTTGAGCTCGTTTTTTATTGGATTAAATTTGAAGGTAGCAGTTTCTACTAAAACAATTGGTTTACCCGTTGTCATTAATTTTCTATGAATCTGCCAATAATAGTCAAATTGTCGTTTCGCACCTCGTTACCACCGACAAAGTCTTCTGATGACCAAGTCACCAATTAGCCAAGATAGGTACCTGGAATATCTGATCCTGTGTGCGACCGGAAAAGCAGCACAGGTGTGTAGGGAAATGAAAAGATATTTAACCTAAAGAACCTTGGCCAGTGCGAGACTAGAGGAACGAGACTAGCGAGTTGACTAACACCATGATATACTCTGGACAGGAAGAAGGCCAGCCCCACATACAAGGGGAAGCGCGCTACTGATGACACCCGAGGAAACACGAGCACTACAATTGAACTCAAAAGGCCAGGGAAAGGTACCTTCCTACAGTGCTAAGCTCCAACTAATACTGCAGAGTTAGAAAAGAAAGAAATTTCTACGAGCAAGTCCATGTCCAAGTCCATCATGGATAAAAACAAGAGAGAGATCTGGGGATCCTCATGGGAGACCTCAACGCTAAAATGGGAGCAGACATCACTGACAGAGAACCGATTATAGGCAGACCTTGCACCGGAGAAAAGAAGTTTTCACAGTGTTCTCTACTTTTAACGACCTGGTCATTGGAGGCACCATCTTTCCTCACAAGGAAATAAAAAATGCCACCTGGTCTTCCACTGAAGACAAGACCGAACTCCAGATCGACCATGTCAAAATCGGGCGAAAGTGGAGAAGCCTGCACGATGTCAGGGTGAAACGCGGAGGAGACGCAGTATCAGTTCACCAACTTGTTGCTACTGTCCTCAAGACTAAGGTTGGAAGAACACCACAAAGGTTCAACGTGCACAGCCTGAAGGAAAGACAAGCTTGAACTGAGGAAAAAACTCAGCTTCCTTTTCCAGTTGTTGAAGAGCAGTGACACAGTCTGCGCGACAGGAAGATGAGGTGCCAAAAGGTCTCGAGGAAGAGAACGAGAAAACACGCGTACGAGGCGTGGCTGACAACAGAAAAATGGGAACTGATCACCGAGGGAAAACGTCTCAACGACCAGATCAACTAAAAGCAAGACCAAGAAGAGAAAGAGGAACTGCAAGCACGCTACTGGGATGAGAACCGGAAAGAGAAAAGAAGCACAAGAAAAGCCAAGAGAAGCTTCATCGAGGAGTCAACTCTAGAGGCAGAGACCGCAGCGGACAAAAGAAACATGGAACAACTACATGAGATCATGAGGATCATCTCTGGTAAAAACAACATTACGGCAATACCATTTCTTGGGAGGAAGACCAGAGAGCAAGATGGGCAGAACATGTCAAAAGCACTTACCCCACTACCCCACCCAACGGACACCTTGCTATTTACGGCCCCCTTAAAAATACGTACATAACTGAAGTCTGTACCTTAACACATGAAATTTGGCAACACTTTAATTTGGCAAACTTGGCAATTTTTCAAAATTTGTAACAAATTTGGGGGGGGGGGCAGTGTCGCTAAATTTAAAAGTCTGGTCCGTTTCTTACAGTCAAACTGTTTTACGGTCGATTATAACGCGTAAATATCTGAACCATTTCAGCTTCTTAACTAAAAGAATGACGTGGTCACTTGTGATACGAATCACCATTCCAGCGACAAACGATTATTCGTTCTAATGTTCTACTGTCTTTTCGAAAGTTTTGCGTCTCTTAATTCGTCAAAAAGTTTCAGCTTGTGAAATTGCAAAAGTTAAATAACTTTATAAGTTCCTTCAGGTGGCCTACCCTGAAGTTGACTTTTAGGCGAAAACGTTCGGTATTTTAATCTTTTAAACTTTTAGCCTTTTATACATTTTTTTAAACATTTTTAAAAAGCGAACTTATGTCAAATATTTATAAGTTCCAAAAATTATAAAAACCGCTAACCTATAGTGTTGCCCAAACTTTATGTAATATGGTACCTGAAGTGTAATGCAGGCGAATTTTTCACGGGAGGGTGCGATCGAACGAGTGGCAGACCAAACTTGCGCCGAAGGCACGAGTCACTAGGGGGGTCTTGGGGCATGCTTCCCCGGGAAATAATTTTAAAAATCAGGTAGTGTGAGGCTGAAATCAGTGAAATGTTGGTAGTCAAAAAACGTGGATATTATTCAATCTTATGAACTTCAAAATCAATTTCTTTTGGCCCAGTGACTTCCTTACGGTTTTAGAGAACAATGTCACTAATCAAAAATGGAGTATTTTCTTGCTGAAATAATTATTTCATTTGTACTACACAAACAGTGAATCTTAATAAAACTAATTATACCTTGTATTTTTTTTTTCAAACCACCCAATAGTGCATTCAGATGGTGTGCACATAGAGGATAATGTTGTTTTTTTAGATCTAGTTGGTTCCTTCGCTGCCTATGGGTTGGGGATGCGGGCGGATCCACCTCAGCCCCCTTCCTCCGGGCCTGCATACACTTTATTGTCGAGCTTTAAGTTCTTTGATCCTTCTCCTAGACCTCCAAACAGTGAGTGTGTGATCATCACTTGCACTAACCAGCATCTCTTGATCTGCTGGGTTGAATGCCACAGCATTAACCACATTCTTGTGGCCTTCAAGTGTAGCCAACTTGACGCCATAGTGACGATCCCATACATGGGCTCGTTTGTCCTCTGCACCACTGAAAGAATGATAATTCATTTCAGTTATTCAAAACTACTGATAGTTAAAAGTTCAGCAAAGTGTTAATGAATAAAATTTTTAATGTCTGCCATTATGCTAAATTCTTTCTCAAGCCAAGTGGCTCATTAGGTCATATATAGTGTTAAACAGATGAGAGTCTTTGACTCCCCCTGGTCATGATACTAATCCACTGCAGGTTAGCTCCCAGCAGAACTGGTACTCATTTATACAGCTGAGTCAACTGAGACAAGTCGGGTAAAGTATCTTACTCAAGGCAACAACACAGTGGTCTGGCCAGGGCTCGAACTTGTCACCTGGATTCTGAGTTGAACATGTTAACCACTCTGCCACTAAAACTCATTGCTAGTTACAAAACCAGAAAACACAACATAGTACTAAGTTAACTAAACAACAATAAAAATATCTTGTAAACTGTACAAATAAATAGAATACCAGGAGGTTCATTAAAAGCTTGCGCCATGGTGCCAGTCAGTACAAGTCGACTTTGTTTGAGGTAACTGGCTATTTCAGAGGTGATTTCTCAAACACAATTAAAAAAAGGGCAAACATAGATATATGGTTGGTAAAAAGTAAATAATAAGAGAAACTCAAAACAAATATGTGTCATTTATCTGGCAATAACTTTAAGGAAAGAAATTAGTGTTCGCACTCTTCCAACCATTGATTTGGAAATTAAAGTTAACTTACCTAGCTACAAGCTGCTTAGATACACTGAGGAATATAAAAAAGCAGCCATCGTTTGGTGTGAAAGCCCTGTGGCCAGTGTGCTCCTTCACCAGCTGATAACTGCTGAGATTGTACACCCTTAAATGGATTACATCTGAAATCTCCGGGGGCTCATCAGGTGTGACATACTTTCCCTCAGCTATCCATGGGCGGCAGTTAACATACAAAAACTCATTATCAGGTGAAAGAGTTAGTCCTATTATGTGTGAATGAGTTTCAACAACGTGGTCAGCGGTAGTGTAGACACCATTCGTATTCTCATTCCTGCTTAAAAGACTGTAAGACTTCCTTCCAACTATGAGAGGTTTTTGAAAAGATTTTTCCTGGAATGATTTGCCCTGGAAACTAACTTTCTTGAAAAGTACTTGATGCGGAGTGTATGTGACTGTTCCATGGGTGAATATTAACATGGCTCCATCAGTGTCAGAGTTATTACTACAACCTGGCAACCTTGCAACTGCAACAGATCGCACTGAGCTGGAGTTCTTGTTAATGATTCGACACAGACTAAACCGCTCTGTCGACCCAAACTCAGAGTCGCTATCATTGGCAACAATCCCTGTTTCAGCGACAGAGTTTGCCCACAACTCCGATACTGTAGAATTGTAATCTGGTTCTGCAAACTGGAAGTTTCCAGATATGAAAAAGTTGCTGTTTAGCCAGGTTCCAAACACATCGTAAGGCTCGTTAATGATGAAGGCTTTCCATCTTGTGTTGTTCCCAACTGGGTATATTGCAATCTCACCTAATTAAAAAAAACAAAGCAAAAACATTAATTAATTGATTCTTAAGTTCCAAAATTGGTTCTGAAATAGCTTCCTCCACAAGTCTGTAAGAAATACTGAACAACAGAAACATGATCTCAAATTTGCTGCACGTGGTATCTGCCAGCAAAAGTGACTAGTTCAGATTAATAATTCAATTAATAATTGCTATGGAAACAAAACTTTTATATTTAGGCAAGTAGAAAACAGTGTAACTGCTTTCCACACCAAGCTATTTCATAGATGCTGGATTAATTTCCTTTATAACCCTTTCTGTGACCCCAACTGCAGTGGTAAATTCTCCCAACAAAAGCTCATAGAACAAATTTGGGAGAATTTTTCTTTTTATCTTTAGTAGTTCACTGGTCAATTTTCATTTTCTCATTAGCAAATGTCTTATTTTGTGTGTTATGAAAAGAGAGGCTAGTTGTTGAGGTAGCACTCACAAGGATGGAAATCTAGGTGGACCTATGACAATGCCAACCAAGAAAAATTATTTCAAGTTTAGTATCACTAAAGTGCAATTTCCTCCACTGGCATTGATTGTTGTAATAATAGTAGATCTTAAAAAACCAACCAGTACATTTGTGATAGTTATCTACGGTGGCCCACAAGTGTCACGGTACAACACAACAAACCCACAGCACAACACAGCGAACCCATAGCACAACCACCGAATCCACGGCACAACCACCGAATCCACAGCACAACCACCGAATCCATGGCACAACACAACAAATTCTTGCGGTGGAAATGAATATCCACGGCAGAAGTGGAAACTT
Source organism: Hydrozoanthus tunicans (assembly GCA_026413305.1). Taxonomy (NCBI): domain Eukaryota; kingdom Metazoa; phylum Cnidaria; class Anthozoa; order Zoantharia; family Hydrozoanthidae; genus Hydrozoanthus; species Hydrozoanthus tunicans. Next base: position 11,550 of record JAOBAT010066394.1, read on the forward strand.
CCGCCGCAGGAATTAGTTTTTTACTTTTTTATAAAAATCCAGTGAGCAGCACAAGATTCAGAAACAGCTTGAATTGTTTTATTATTATTACTTTTCTTTACAATAATCGGGTTTATTTATACATAACGTTTATCCAACCCCGAAATCTTATCATGTAACTGACGTATTCTTTGCATTATTCCGGTCTGCCCAGCCCCTCCGGGTTTTTGGCATGTTAGATCATCATAGTTATGTATAAATAAACCCGATTATTGTAAAAAAAAAAGTCAGTTGTAAATCCCTGACGAAGTCTGAGAATCAGACAAAACGCGTAGGATAATAAAACAATTCAAGCTGTTTCTGAATCTTGTGCTGCTCACTGGATTTTCATAAAAAAGTAAAAAACGAATCCTTGCGGCGGAAGTTTCCACTTCCGCTGCAAGAATTCATTGTGTTGTGCCGTGGGTTCGGTGGTTGTGCCCTGGGTTTGTTGTGTTGTGCCATGACACTTGTGGGCCACCGTAGTTATCTCCATAAAAATGTGTTAACTTTATCTATGACATTTATGAAATCTTACAGACTATCAAAAAAAAGATACAATTTTATAAAAACTTGTATTAATAATAGTGTGAGACAGTTCAATAAAACAGTCCAGTCTTGAAAGGTATTGGTTTAATTGATAGCTCTAAAACCCTGTTTCCCCCATTTTTTGAAGGAAAGCAACTGCTATATATATATACCATATTAAATGCTCTAATAAGCTCCCTGCGGGCTTATTTGTGTTTTTTTTACCTTCCAGATGGGGGGCTTATTAGAGAGGGGGGCTTATTAAAGAGGAGGGGCTTATTTAAAAATTGTCATTAGCCAGAAAGATAACATGAAGTTCGGTTACCAAACAAATTTTATAGCAACTAGTAACTTTGTGTTCCTCTGGTGTTTTAATCAGCGTTTTTTTTAAATCTTGATACAACCATTGACAAAGCTTCATGGTCTTTACGCTGGGAGAGATGGGAAGCTTATTAGAGAGAGGTTTTTAAAGAGGAAGTGCTTTTTAGAGCATTTACAGTGGTGGACGAATGAAAAGGTTTGGTTCCCCAGTAACAAAATTTTTAAGTATACCCTAAGAACTTATTTTTTCATAAAAAGAACAATAAACTGCATATATAGCATTAAAAGATAAATATGAAAAATAGGTAAATGTAATTTTTGTCCCCAGAAATCCTTCTAAGGGTGCTTGTCATATATTTTTAGGGGGTCAAAATTGGAATTTTGTATTTTTTAGGAGTGCAAAAACAAAATAATTTTTTTTCAGCAGATTTCTTCTGCCTTTTTCAAAATCAAGGGTATGTTGTACTTCCTAGGGTCAAAAATTTACATGCCTTAGCATGTTCAGGGTTTGTTTTTACATTTGCCGACAAACATCCCTATTCATTTTACTCAAAAGTACCTCCCCACTCCACCCCCCCCCCCCCATAGAGCAAATGATTTATTTTCGTAGTGACTTATTGTTAGAAGTTAATTGACTGTTCAAAGTACCCTCGTATTTCAGCAGGTTTTAAACTTCATATTTTTCTTACCTCTAAAGCTAAACCGTCTCATTTTGTTCACTCCCGATATCAATACCAAACTGTCGTCAGGGCTGAACTCGCAGAACTGTACATACTCCCAGCCCAGGTCGTGACACGAATAAGTTTGGTGTTGCACTACCTCACTACCTTTGTCTTCCCACAAAATTGCACAACAATCCTTAGAACTCGAGACAAAATATCGGCCATTGTGAGAAAATGCAACATGAAGAACTTCGTCACTGTGCTCAGTTAAAATTTGCGCCTGAACCATCGGAGTGTGACAATGAAGACGCTGGAATTCTCGCGACCACGATTGAGCTAGTGGTGAAAGCGAAGTCTTTTGATCTGCGCCATAGCAATCTATCAAGAGATTCTTCCAAAGTAGTTCGTCTGAAGCTATCCTATTCCATTTCTTACATACTATACTAACTTTAACAACTTCTCCAGGAGCGAGGAAGGAGAATATATGCAGTAATAAGCTATCAGGAACGTCATCCCAAGGGCATTTGTTCACAGTTTCGGCTGAACTGCACTTTCTATCCTCAAACGCGGAACTTGATGATCTCGCACTTTGTTTTGATACTGACGGAAAGCAGTTGGGCATTTCAGTGTTGAGGGTGCTTCTTGGACGAAAAATATTTTTACCTCACATATTTATGCTTCGCCTTATTGCGTTTTGGTAATCTTTTTAAACCACAGGAGACCCAGTCTATATTGTTCAAAATAGCCTCATTCAGGTTATGGGATCCTAGATCCTCCCTCAATTTAATTTGCTACTGCGCGCATACACAAACCGGGCACCCGGAGCCCTGGGATGTACTTTCTTTTTTGGGATGGTAGGTATGACTGTCGTATTTTTAAGGGGCTAAAATTGTTAGTCCGGTATTTTCTAGGGGTTGTTAAAAAATCCTGTGGTATACCAAGAGTCTGGTATTCCATAGGGTTGAAAACCCCAAGCTATTGGACTGCTTGCAGTCCTGCATTTTAGCAAAGTGCATACTGATAACAAGTTAAGAAAAAAATCCTTTGACAAATGTCCTATTACACGATCGCCTTTATTCACTGCATTTCATGAGGAACTTTGTGCCGATCTTCTAGCTATCAAGGGAAAATTGGTATTTTTTAGGGTTATTCTATTACCGAGGTATTTTTAGGGGGGAAATTTTTATCCCTTGGTGTTTTAGGGTATTTTTGTGATGGTCATCTCTACCCTTTCGACTCCAAGTATCCCTCTCCCGGGACTTGGCACAGAGATGGCAATCAATTAGTTTGCCTTTAGTCTTTTCATTTCCAAGAGAACAAAAGAAACCTGGACAACAGAAATCCATGCATTCCCCAAAAAAGCTCTTGTTATTTTGTAGCTCTACTCCAAATGTTGTTACAAGTGAAATTTAACAACGACCTTTGATATGAGCTGACATGCAAATTGTTTACATGGAAAAAACCTTTGATATAATTAAGGAAAGATCAACGCAAAATAACAAAGAACTTATTTTTTTTTCGATTTAAACCACACATAGAAATAAGAACAAATTAAGAACAATTTGAGGCTCAAATCGCCAAAAAATTAAGAACAACGACCCCTCGACCAAATTTACTGGTTCTTATTTTTAAAAAAGCGTGTAGAAGCATTGGCGCTTTGGCCTGGGTCCTCCTGTGCGAGCTAGTGCCCAGGACTCTATATAATACTTGTCACAAAAAAACCGAGGAGGACTAGTTTATATCGTCGTTTTCCGGCTGGTGTTGCAGGTTCGAAGCTGAATCAGAGCAGTTAAATATCTAATTTCATGTAGTTTTTTCTGTTTTATCTTCATCCCCCGTCACTAAAAGCAATCAAGAATGATGCAAGTGACAGTAAAGACCCTAGATTCGCAGACAAGGACCTTTTCTGTGTCAGATGAGGTAGGGTTTATTGTTGTCTTCAAGACTTGCTGTCGACTTGACTTGGTCGAGAGTTTTCATCGCTAAACTTCGGCAAGTAGCCAATCTTTCAATTAACACACTGTTTTACTTTAGGCAACAGTGAGGGAGTTCAAGCAACAGATTGAACAAGAACTGGTGGGTACTAAAAATTAGTCGTTTGCCTAGCAAAGAGTGAATACATGCCCATACCGCGACTATTTTAGAAACGCCGCGTGTATTAAATGGCGGATGGATTGCCATACAGAGCATAGTCAACTCAGTTGAGACCGTCGAATCATATTAAATTTCTATAATCCGAGTTAAAATCCTTTGTAAAGAAAGCAACAGTTGTTATTCTTCTTTATAAGACCAACGCTCTGGCTATTTCAGTCCAGATACTTCAAGATGTTAACTCAAGAAACAGGATAAACGTTGCATGACGATTGTAAAGTTTAACTTGTGAAAACCTGTACACATAAATACTGACCATAAACTGGAAAGTGAAAGCGAAATTCGCTGAATTCATATATTTGTGAAGAAGTTTCGGTGCGGGAGACGATTGCTACGTTTACTTGTTTGAGCTTCTGTAAGGTTTATAATATCAACTGTGAACTAATATAATGTTGACGATGGAACAAACACCACGAACAAGCAGTTTTAACACAATAATTACAAGGATATATTAACATTAACTGAAGAATGCTACTAAAAGCGTAGAAATAAATTATAAAAGGCTCGTTTGAACAGTGAACACCAGAGGAAGTGCACCTTTTTTACGAAAAATTATTGATTACATGTAGGAGTGTTTTTTTTCAGAACACTGCTTCTGTGTTAACTAATAGTTGCAGGTATTCCCTAACTGTGACGTATATCAAGTCTGTTTTCTTAAAAGATCACCAAGCAGAATGTTGTAAAGAAAATTTTACTCTTTGGCAAATAAGTAAGCCTCACAATGAGGGGTTGCTGTATCGGGAGATAGAGATAAAAGGGAAAATTAATAAAACTATAACTTATGTTAAAGGAGTTCTTTCATTTTTTATAAGTGAAAGTGGTTACTCATTAATAGAGTACTGGTATACTGAAGAAGGACTAGAAAAACCTAAAGTACAGAGTAAAAAGCAAATTCATTGGGAATATTTTTAATTTTTTACAAGCATATTACTGCTCGTGTGTGGAAGTACAAATAATATATGATCCTGAGAATGCACTTTGGGGTAAAAAGGACACAATATGAAGTGTGCACATTGCAAAATATGGAAAAATATGGATCCGAAAAAAATAAGATGAGAAAATTTTTGGACTAAGAAAATACCCCATAGCATCTATTTTTGAAAAAAGGCAGGAGAAGACTGGAGAAAAAAACATTGTTTTTTTAGACCCATTAAAAATACTGATTATCTTCTAAAATAACCGTGATTTTTTTTCTGAAATTCCTCAAAAATACCTATTTGCCCATTTTTAGTATCCCTATCATATCAATAGAGGGATTAGTTCCCATGCTGTAGTTTGTAGAAAGGTGATAAATAGGTTTTGGGACTTTAAATGCAGACTGTTTAAAGTTTTTTTGAAAATGGTATGTTGGTAGGTTTTACAAAGTTGTATTAAACCACAGATAACTCAAAGCTCTCTTTTATTGATCATGTCTGAGTCTCTGAGGATTTTCCTTTCAAGCTAGGTTCTTTGTTTAAATAATTATTATTGTCAGGTTTTAATCTTCCTAATATATTTGGTGCGTGGTTTTCTTTTGTTCACTTTTATCTGTGATAAGCTCAAAATCTTAATAATTTATAATTTATTAGGCAAGGCATTTGAAATAGTATGTTTATCTATATAATTTACAGTGTGAATTTTTGTATTAAAATGTATTGAAACCTTTTAAAACCACCAACTTGACAAGAATATTTTGTTGTTGTAAGAACAGCCCAGTTCTAAAGCAGTTTTTTTTTAAATTTATACAATTTTTAGGTTGAATTTTTAAAAGTTGACATCACATTGTTGTGTACATTATTATTCTCTTGTGTATCAGTTACATTAATTTCAGGCTTCATATATGCTTGTTTATTTGAATATTTCAATTTAACAGGAGATTGCGTCAGATAGACAGCGATTAATATTTAAAGGCAAGGTACTTCAAGATGAAAAAAAGCTTCAAGAATATGGTAGGTTTTCTCTTTCAATGTTCTTGAACTTGAATAATAATATTATTCTGAAATAGGTTGATTTATAAGATAATTTAGAACACATCCTATTAAATTACTGCCTTAGAAAACTGATAATGAACAAAACCACCTGTTCGCAATCAGTCAACTATAAAAAAATTTTAACAAAAAATATTTCGGACATAGTAGGAATAAGAGTTATTGTAATATACCTAGACTTTTACTCAACAAAATGAGTGCTGTGATTGGTCGATTCTTGGTCACATGACCCTGGTCAAATTCAAATGTATCTAGACCAAGGTACAAAGGCACAGTTGTTGCTGAGTATACCACAAAAAATCTCAACAAAAGGGAAAGTCTAGATATATAACAAAGCACTTAGTTTAAGTGTATAGTCACATTAAAATGTATAGTCCCTCGGGAAACAAGTTAGTTTTGTTTTCCCTTGAGTCCAGACAATACAAACCTACAACTTCAGACCAAAAAACTTATTTTATTACCCTCAGACTCTTCTTCAACATGAAGGTAAAAAAATTTACAGTTCCATCCTAGAAAACATCAAAAGTTGTTCAGCTTACACTACATTTTCTAAGAAATTGAAATTGTACTTTATTTCCTTGTACAACTAAGTCTTAAAGTTCTACCTGAACCACAATTCAGGTAGATCAGGTAAATGTGTAAGTTTCAGAACTGAATCAGAGATTTTCTTGAACGAGTATTCAAATATATCTTTTTATGGCATTTGTAACAAATTACACATAAAATATATGTATAACTGAACTAAGTTAATACAAATTGTGTAAACCATCTTTTCAACTATTCTAGAATGTAATTATGGAATTAGACTGAAAGTGTCTGATTTCTTGAAAACAAGCCAAGGGCTTCCCATCAGACATCCTTGCCATTTAAATTTTATTAAATAGAATATAACACTGGCTCAAATTAATTTGGAGAAAAATTGGTTTGCCCGAAACCAAATTAGCACCGCGGGTCAAATTCAATTTTATTCAATATGGTTGAAGTACGGTGTTGGAAATTAAGTGATAGTAAAGGAAATGCAGTTCAAATCCTTTTTATATTCAGAGCCTTCGATTCTCTATATTTAGCTTTTCTTTTTTTCACGAGTATGCCGCTTTCACTTGGTTGCTTCTACCATTTCACGCGTTTGATCGTAATTGACCTTTGAGCAAGAAATCTTCAGATGGCCATGCTGGCCAAGTGTAAACAAGAGACAAAGAGTTGCATTTCGGCCTCCAAGCCAAATGAGATCTTTGACAAACTTTTTTATATTAAAGCTTCAACTGGGTTTTATCAATTTGCAACTGCACTTGTCGAACTTGTTTATTACCCAGGCTGGAACAGGAAATCGCTACCTTTCACTGCAAACTTGGAAAAAATAAATGCGGCAAACTTTAGTCATTTTGTGTTATTTTTCTTATTCTAGTATGTACTCGCGATGCTTATGGCAAACCAACCAAAAAATGTATAAAAGAAAATAAAAACTCATAAGACATAACTTCGATTTTGGGTTAGAAAATGCAAGTCTCGTTGCTTTACTTGATAACTGCTTAGAAAACATTCATGTTACACCGTATTATCCAATAGATGGAGCGAGTTCTATTCCTCTCCCGAATTTAATTTGGTGCACCATTAATTAGATACGGTTGAAATACAGTGTTTGAAGTCCTGTACGGCTTTGTAGAAACACACACATTGCACTTCATTATACAAACTATTTGTATGCGCCTTCCATAAAAAACCCTTTAGGAAAGTTATGAGTTTAACATGTTTTTCAAACACTGAAAGAACATCTTATAAACTGTGGCGTTATGGAGTTTTTCGGTTGAGTGGTTTTCATTTCTGCAAATCGTCATTCACCGTTGTTGATTTTTGACATGTTTCGCTTCAAATCAAAAGCGCACATCAGCAACCAACCAAGCGAAATTGTTTCTGAGATGAATAAACGTCGAGATGAATAACACGTCGAGTCAAAGAAATAACTACATCCACTATTTTGCGAACAGATGTTTTAACAGCCCAGCAAAGTTTGCCACCTCCAGCAAACTTTGCTACTGTCTAATTGTTGATTGGTGAGACCCGAGCAAAGTTTGCCCATCCGGGGGGAAGGTTAAGCAACATATGCTGATTGGTTAAAAGGCGAGCAAAGTTTGCCCTTTCGGGCAAACAAATTTCTCTCCAAATTAATTTGAGCCGGTGTTATATAGAATATTACCATGTAAATCAATGGCAAATAAATGAATACTGAATACTGTTTCACTTGACTTCGCCTCAGGAAATATCGGGACTCTTAAGAAAACAAAACAAACTACTTCCTTGGGGACTATAATACATCATGATAACAAACTGTGTATATTGTTTCTGATTGAAAACTTTTTACAATAAGCCCTTAAAGAAAAAAATTCTCAAACCAGGTTAAAGTGCCTATGAAATAAAAACTTTTATTATTCCACCGGATAGACCTTGCTAAATGAGCAACAGCGGTGAACAAATAGGCCTTATGCAAGTTTACGTCAAATATGACCAAGCCTTTCTTTTGAATCAAGAAAGTGTGAATATTTCATAAATCAAATCCCAAAATGCCCACAAATGAATATAATTCCTTTGTGAAAACAGTTTGCACATGCCAAAGACTTGCACTTTTTTCTAATTCTTGAATATGAGGCTTGAGGGTGAAAGTGACTAGTTTGACATCAACATGCATAAGGCCTATTTTGTGAAAGTTTTTATGGTTCTTGAGGTATTGTAAACATTTCAATGTTTTAATCTGATGATGTTGCAAGTGTGGCAGTCAAATTTGCATTTTTTTAAATTTGGTACAAATCCATAACCTTTGAAGGAATTAAAACCAAGCTTAGGCTGATGATGTATCTCGAGGTTTTCTTCATAATTATTTTTACTAATTTTTGTTGTCATGGCAGCAAATTAAGTTCCAGGCTCTAAATGAGAATTTTTGAATTGTATGGGGTTTTCTGTCAAACCAGAAATTGTGCAACAATTTACAAAATTTATAATTTCTGTTCTAAATTGTGTAAAAGAATTAAAACAAAGATTTGGTTTAATTGCCTTGGTGAAAGATTTTGGAATAGCAGAAAGTTTGGTGCGCTCGATGAAGGAGAGTGCAAACTAGTCTTTCCATTGCTTATGGGCTCAAGTTTGATACCATCCGTTTTTGAGCCATTTTCGTCTGGCTGATTGGGTGACACATAATGCCTCGACTCCATGTCATTGTGACCATAGTGTCATGGTGACAAATGCAGATCATGTGTTCCAAATTATGAAAGAGTCAAACCCACTTCACTAATCTCTGATTACTTCTAGTTTTATAAGGAATATGGGTCTGTTGGTGATGTCATGATGATGTGAAATTACTGCTCTTCTGAAGAAAATCTTAAGATACATCATCAGTCCAAGTTTGGTTAAAATTCATCCAAAGATTATGGATTGACAACAGAGTTAAAAATAGGCATTCGAGGACTGCATGGGACTCAGAATGAAGTGGCTGTCATTTTCTTTATTGATTAAAACTAGGAATATCTATTGATAGTAGAATTGTCAGAGTATCATTCGATCTCTTCAATAAGTTCTCTTATGCATTGTTTCTTGTCGCTTTGTTGACAAAATATTGAAAATATTGACGCAAATAGATATTTTACATTAATTAAAATCACTTTATTTCACTATATCATCTAGTTATCTAGGTATATTGAATATAAGGAGTAACTTGTGAAATCACTCGTAACCGACGATAATCCGACGTAAATCCGATTCTTGCTATCTGCCAGGAACGCCTGCCTGAAATGAGGTGGTTGACATCACTCTTACACAGGCCATGACAATAGGACGAAATTCTTCATCCCAAAACATACAAATTTGACTGTCACACTTGCAACTTCATCTTTTCCTGATTGAGGTTTCAACTACCTGTTTACAGCTCCACTCCCTAACCCTACCCCTCTTACCCAGGGAGGAAAACTGGTTAAGGTTGCATCAGACTGTTTAAAATGTTGAAAAATCAAAGATAGCCAACCCAACTGGACCAGTTAGAATTTTCAAGTACTGTTGACAATATTTTTAGGTACTAGAACCTCCACTCACTGTTGCTCTGTGCTTACACTTGTCTCTTCATGCTAACCTTGATTTTTTGACACTTTAGAAATGTTGCAGCTTGAAGATTGTGAATGAAAATAAATTAAGCTAGTATTGAATGATGTTGAATTCATTTGTTTATTCATTTTTGGAACACTGTCTTTTGCACTGATCGGTGTTTGTGACTTCGTGTGGTTTGCAATTTTCTTCGTTAAACTAGTCTAATGATTCTGCTCGACTAATGAAACAAATTGCAAGATGGCATAGAGGTTGGTTTGATGGAGTAATGTTCACACTAGCATTAATATTACCATATTATAAATGGACATGTCTATGAAAATGATAAATAATGAATTGTTATATAATTCCAACTGGTGAATTTCGTTTTGGACCACTTAAAAATTGTCTTTGACCGGTTAAGTTGACCAAAATGGTCTGGCTAGAAAAATCCCTAATTTCACACCCTCTTACCCTAACCCTAAGTCCCCCCTCTCCTCTTTCCTTCCTTTTTTATACTCTGATTTAGATTTGAAATCCAAACCTTTGAATCTCTAGTCATCCATCATCACTGTACTACACAATGTCAAGCAATCAATGAAACTTGTTTTTAAAACTCATGGATACACTTTTTAGGAGTCAATGGGTGTGTTGTTCATCTAGTCCAAAGAGTTCCTCCCTCAGAGTCTCAACAAAGAACCAGAGGTAAGCATTTCTTTCCAAACCCTTTGTCTGCAGTTACAAGCAAATTTGCAATGGCAAGTGACTTTTCCTGAAGTAAGCACTAAATTCTCCCAGGGAGAGTTGATAATTTCATCACTTGTAAGTCATTTTGCTCTAGACCCTTTATTTAAGTTCTGAAAAGCCCTTGATGCCTTTTTTGGTTCAATTTTGTCAGATTCATCAACAGCAACCACAAATGGGGCACCAACAGGGCCAGGAGGAGCCGGTAACTTTGTTATGGGAGCTTTCACTGTTCCAATCGATGTGATGGGTGTGACTCAGGTAAAAATGTGATAAATTTACTTTTAACATGATTAACGGACTGAAAGGCCCTGTGAAAGGGCTAAAAGTGTAGTTCTTCTGGATTAGGAGAATAATTTTCTTGTATTTTTCAGCAAAAACATTTTTGATAAGGTAGCATTTTCGTGTGCTTTTGTTGTTGCTATGTTTCTAATACCTAAGGAAACAGTGTTTTTTTTGGATATGTTTTATATATTTTTCCACACTTGCAGCACTCAGATTTTTCATATTTCTTTTCTTCAGAGAGTCCTGATGAAATTTGATTGTTTGACAAAAAAAATTGGGGAGTGCCCTTGCTTGTTTAGTAGAAACTCTAGGAAAACTGGCAAAATATGTGCTTTTTTACCCCATTTCCAAAGGGAGACTCGAATAAGTTAAACAAAAAGCCATATACTATGAAGAGAACTACTTTTTTTGCATTATTTTTTCTGATATGTCTTCAAGAGCTCAACCTTCACTAAAATATGATAAAGATGTGTTAACTTTTATAAAATTTCTAATATGTGCAGTAAAGATGCGTAATGCAAAACTGGGGAATTACCTTAGGAGACTTTTTGTTGGTTGGACATTTCAGCATCCATTTGTTTTATAATTTTTTCAACCAACTAGTCACTTATACAGTATAAGATACTACTTGGTTGAAAAAATGTTGGAGTTCTTTTCATACCATATTATTCTATTTCTTAATTTTTTTTCATACATGATCTGAATATTAAATGTATTGCTGAAAATTAAAGTACAAAACAGTTACTGCCAAATTTGTGTGCAAATTTTCTTGATATTAGTTTTGGCTCCATTAAATTCTGCTTTAATTAGTGTTTAATGAACTCTAAAATTAATTTTAAAATTGATTATCATTAAAGAAATAAAAGGGATACTGAATAGTTTATCCACTAAAATATCTTGTCTAAAAATCAACTTTTTCATGATAGTTGCTTAAAGTGTATATATCATGTTCGTGGAACTTAATTTGCTAGAAATGTTTTTAAAAAGGAAGAAAAATGGCGCTTAT